>JAOWBB010013402.1:0-57774 GCA_028565995.1 Ricinus marginatus
GGGAGGCATTCAAAAGGGAAATTTTGATGTCGCATCTTAGGGAATTTTCCTTTAAGATTGCGGCGAAAATTATAGCTGTATCGCCGAAAATTTTTCAGATCTTTTTTTTTTTTTCGTGTCTAACAATTTTTTCCCGTATCAGCATGATAAATATTCGATATTTCACTGTACGGTTATTGCACGGTGTAAATCTTTAAAAAAGAAAAATATGTATTTTTCTCAAATTGCGTTGGTTTTTCTTATCCGTGGCACGATGAGCGTGTGTTGGAAAGGATTTTTACTACCTCTAATTTTTGTTAGTGCGCACAGATAAAAGTTATAGCTTATTGCTAAATCGATAATCTTTTGAGCTAGTTGCTTAGCAGAAATTTTCCTTCACGAATTTTAGAGTTTAATTCGTGTTCTTTTACACAACTTTACCCGTTTTCATTTTTCGATATTTACTCATCGTATTAAGCGAAGATTTTAGTTTTGACGTATGTGCATGACTATACGCGTCATCGATAGGTTCGAGAGTACAATTAATAATTGAGAAAAAATTAAAATGTAAAATAATACATGAAGGACGGCCGAAATGATAAATGAGAATTTTTGGTTTTTGACAGAAAGAAAAGAAAAGGGCTTCTGACTTTATTGTTCTAAAGAAAGTGAGCCTGTTGTAACGATGAAAGACTTTAACATTGCGATTTTGTCCGATTTCGATTAAAGGATATTTTAAATCTATAAAGCAAGATTTTGGAAATGGGTCCGAGAGCAAAACATTCGAGCGCAAATTGGAAACAGCTATTAAATTGGATAAAAATGATGAATGCAGTCCATTGTTTGGCAACAAAATTGAACAAAGGAAGAATAGTTAAAGGAGTTAGTGTTTAGGAAAGTTTTTTTCTGAAGCAGAACAAAAGTAGTCAAAAAACGAAATTTTCGCATAAATCCAAGTCGTTTGCTTGGCATAGGAAGATACTTTGCTGCAGGGATGTTTCTCAGCGAAATGGAAAAATCATCCCTCGGCGATGTTCCCTCGCCTCTGAGCCGCTACATTTGATGTAAATAATATCAAATGTATATAAAATAGTTCACATTTACCAAACACAATGATGTAAGTTTACCGAAATAGTTTTCCCTATTACGACTGTGCCAGGGAGTTTTGGGGAAGCAAGGACAATGTAGTGTAGAACAAAAATTAATAGTGTCTATCATTCGGTTTTTGTTACTGAATATGTTACTGCTGGTTTAAAAGGAAACTGTAGAAAATATGGAAATATAATTTCGAATGCTGTAGTCCTTTTTCGGTAGTCTGTTTCTAATGTAAATCATAAGTGTGCAATAATTTATGAAACAATAATATAGTAAAAGACTGAATATTAGTGGGGGCAACATTATTTGACTGGCTTTGTTTTCGACCCTTTGCACCCGTTCTAAATTTCCAACTCTAGTTTAATCCACTTTAAATGAACGGTAAAACCTTCATTGGGATGGGGCATAAGGGAGGAGACGGGAAAATTCAGTTTTGAGATAATTAAGATAGGATGCAAGCACAAGATCTCGTAAATGAAATCAAAAAAGCTTTAAGGCAGACATTTGAAGAAAACTTTTGATGTGGCTTTATTCTTAAAATCAGTTTAAATGGATGAATCCAGTTTATTATTTAAAAGGGAAGAAATGGCTTTCTATAAATATTTACTTGATCTCTTTAATTATGGAAACTTATAATAACGCTCTTCATAAATTAGTTTTTTAAATTATGTTATGCAAAAGTTAGGTGTCAGCTCCGACGTTTACACATGGAAAGTCGTGGTCTGTAGATTTATTTGTAAGTATAAATGTTTAAACATAATTTATTATTCAGATTTATGTTATTTGTAAAATTATTATTCAGACTTGTATTTGAAAGTGATTTTTTTTTAATGAGTTAAATTATCCCGGGGATTATCAGGTTTTTTTTTTTTTTTTTATCTGGGATTCCTGAAGTTGTTTGGCTCCGGAATCCAGTTGCAATCGTTATTATCCTTCCAGTAATAGGAATTGGTTGATAGTTATGAAAAGTAGTTGATATTTTAAATAGAGATGCTTCACGTCAACCTAAAAAAAAAAAAAATTTGTTAATGTTGGACATTTTACGAAATATCTTGGCCGAGGTTAGATTTTCTATGGAAAATGAAATATTGGGTGAGAAGTTTTAACTTTCTGGTGGATGCGCCGTTTTGGGGGCTTTATGTTTTAAGCTCACGGAGGCGATCAAAATTTTCGGCGTTTTCCAGAAAGTTTAATAAAGTTCTCTCCTCGGATTGTCCACTTCCTTCCAAGTTTTGAATATTCGGGCTTTACTTGACAAGCATACAGAATTTCACTCTAAATTGTCCTCTAACATCTATCTTGTTGTGATTTACGTATGAAGGGTTATTTTCTTAATGAAACGGTTTTGGAGTTTGGCAGTTTCATATTACCGGAAAGCCGGGTAAATTTCATTTACATTGGAAAATTCATAAAAGTCTCGTATAAGTCCGTTTTAAATTGTTTTCGATTTGAAAGGTGGTAGGATAAAAAGGTTTTCCTACGATTTATTTAACTGAATTTGGATTTTAGGTTGCATCAAAGGTTACAATATTGATTGGAGGTCTACCTGCGAAAATAAGGAACTGAAATTGAAGAGCACGATGCAATAAATGAAGTTCTGCGGTTTTTCGCTAGTTCCACTTCTGGCAAATTGGGTTTTAGAAGTTCTATCCTTCCGTTTGAAATTCAATCCAAAATGCGAATAAATAGAAATTTACGATTAGCATCATTTCGACCGCTCCTCCCTGAAACTTTATCGACGATCGACTTGCTTTTATATAATTTTCCCTTGTCGCCTGTATGTTTTAATTAATGAATTCGATCATTTTTAGATAACATCACAGCTAATTGGAACACATGAATCGAAGAGTGCTGAAAAATATCAAACTGAAATAAATATAAGCTTCGTATCATTCGTTCAATCAAACATAGCGATCCGGATTCGATCTCAAGTTCAGCTTTTTCTGTCGCTTCTGAATCTCATCCTCGTGGTTGTTTTTTTATGTCGCTTTATAAAATTTTATAAAAATAAATATTCCGATTAATCTCCGTTTTACACATTATCGTACATTCATTTCACTTTCACTTGTTCGCCTTTTATATTATTATATATATATATATAACTTAGTACAAACGCTCAGCATCTTACATTGTCGAAAAATGCAACAAAATATCTTCAATTTCGTGGTTCACCCCGTTGAAATTCGAGTTCGTTGCCTTTTACATAAAACCCAAATTTCAATTACTTTTAGTGTTATTTAGTCGCAGTGCAAACTAAGATTAAATCTGCATGATTGAAGGTGAAAGTTGGCGCCAAAAACAATTTACTTCTCGCTGAATGATGTGTCATATGCAGGCATAAATTCAACGTCATTAATTCTGTTGATCGTGTCAACTTCACTAAACATCCCTGTAAATAATGATAACAAGGGTGGGATGCACATTTCATGCTTCGACTAAGCATTCGCCGTCCAACTCTGAGCCCTTTTTGAGAACGATTCGCATTGTGTGGGTTGATGGGCTCTTCCCGTAACGGCATTCGGATGGAAATATTGTGAAAGCAAGATTTAAAATCTAACAAGAAATTCATTGCGTATTTAATACGTACCGTCTTGATGTTCCGCAAACAGTTCATGCCGTAGCTTTGACATGGTGGTGACACGCGAAATATTTTCTTATGTAAAAACAATTTTGTGAATCGTAAACTAATTGAATTCCGACTGTAGCATTTATCCGAGTGAAGACAAAAACAGGAGAAGAAAAATCAGTTGATGATGAGAAAGGCAAAGAAATGGAACAGAAGTGGACTCGAACTCACGAAATTGTTAAGCTTACTTAAAATCGATATTTGTATGTGGAACTTGATCCGAAAAAAAATTATTGTGGAGAATATTGTAGCTTAGTTAATTATAATGTACTTAATTATAATGACGATTAGCAGGTAATTTTTTTCGTCTCTTAAATTTACATATAGAAAATTACATATTTGCAGAGGATTATGGTTCGTTACCGGTCATTAACTCATTATGTTAAAAATTTTTGTTCATGCTGGTACAATTTAAGAATTTTCTAATTGTTTTATCCTTTTTTCAGTGTTGAAAAATTAGAACTTTCATTTCGATTGTTTTTATGAAAATGAAGGCAGATGTTAAGATTTCATTCAAATATTTATTTATTTTTGAAATGAATAATACAACATTCAACGTTCTAGTTGTAGGATAAATTCTTTGTCTTGCATTATTCGGCATTCTTTCCTTTTTATTGAAAAGTTTAAATAATTATTTATTTAGTATATATAATTAATAAAATTCATAAATATTAATATGTAATTATATTATATAAAAGTAAATATTAATATGTAATTAATAAAATGATATTTAAATAATTTTTAGGAATTATTAAATCTGTAAATTTGACTTGGGATTAGTTCTTGATCAGGTGTTTTCAAATTTCAAATTTTATTTATTTAAAAAACATCAGATTATATTAAAATAATTTTTTTTTGCTATTGTCATATATATATATATTAGATTTTATTTTTTATGTAAAATGTGCATGTCACTATTTTATATGCGGAATAATTCCATTTCAATTAGTATAATAAAAAAAATTTGAATGAATCATTGATATAAATTGATGGGGCTTGCAGACAATTTGAAGTATTTGTATGTTTTTATTGATCCTTAAAACCAGACTCGATCTTAACTAATTTTTTCAATTTAATTTCGTCTCAAATTTGATGGATAGTTCTCCAGAATTTTTTGTATTTCCTCCGTTTGAAAGAACATTTCTTTACAACCGTTGAGTATGGATTTCCTTGCTTATGTCTTGTTAAATATAATTTTTATGTTAGGTATAAATGAAAATAAATTGTTGCAAATGTGATTTCAATAACGGAAAATAATTTTATAATCCAAATACCTACGGGTCTAAAATTATGAAAAATTCATGCACGAATAATTCAATATACGCACCGGACATAAATTTATACGATACACTCATAAACGGATTGTGTAGAACGATATGCATATCGATCATGATATTATTCAGTTAAGCGAGAAGAAGTAAATTCGTAAATCTATGATTGCAGAACTTTATATTGGGAGACATATGTATAAAATATGATTTTTTTTTCCGAACATATTTGCTCTTCCTTCAATAAAAGTATTTTTGACAAATCAATTTAAGATCTTTATTCGATTGAGTTTATTTTTTGTATGGAAATATCTTAGGTGTTCGCCTAGTTCACTGCCTATAGCAGAAAGGATCTTTAAGTTTGATCTCAAAAAGTCGTATAAAAAGTAGATTTTTTATAGAAATCTAGAAAAGTTATTAAATTCGCTTTCAAAATCAGAACCAAATAACATTGTGACGAGACCTTTTGAGTAAAGGTGCAAGCAAGAGCCGATTTAGTTTGTTCACGTTAAAAGTGAAATAAATATTTAAAACAGCTATCTTTTACGCTGATATATATATATCAATTTAATATATATATATATATATAAAATCATTCAAATTTGTTTTATTACACTGACTGAAATGGAATTGTTCTGCATATAAAATAGTGACATGCTGCACATTTTACATAAAAAATAAAATCAAATATAAATATTATATATGTGTATATATGTCAGATGCAACTTTATACATATATAGATATATGTCCGAGAATGTTAAGTTTTTCTGGTTTTAATTTGAGAATTGAATTAGTTATTATATTTTTTTATTCAGAGGATTTTATGGTGGAGTTTTGAAGTTTTTCGCGTAAAAAGTTTGACATTGATTGTTTTTTCGTATTTAGACAGTTTTTGGGAATCTAAATTATTGTTATTGTTTATTTATTTTTATATAAAATGATTGCGGTCATTTAATTCGAGACAGTTTTATAGTGATGAATTTTTTCAGACAATTCCTTGTGGGTAGCACTCCCGAGATAACGCAGGCGGACAATAACAAAGTTTCAAAGTTAATGATGGGAATGAAGGGAAAAGAAATTGAGAAGCTGAACAGAAGATTGATAAATAAAGTGTTCGATGTGATGAAGAATCTTTTTGAGAGATGACAGCATTGAACCGATTCATGTTTGGTGTCAGGATTCAGTCTTGAATAAAAGCTTTATCAGCTTTTCTTAAAACCTCATTGTCTGCTGTGCTTAGCAGTAAAAAAAAAAAAAAAAATCACATCGAGTTTGTTCGCTATATTGAATTCTTGTACACTACATTAATGAATTTAAAAATTTTTATTTTACTCGCATCAATGCGTTTTTTAAGTTGGAAATAAATGGTGAGATGGATGACACAGATACATGGATTTATTCGTTTTCGTAATTAACTCTGTAAAAACTGAAAAAAGGCTTCGCAAATTAAGAGAAATGATGTGTAAAAATAATGTTAATTTTAATTTAAAAAAAATTTTTCAAGTGCAGCATTATAAATTATATTAGCAGTATACAATGTTAATAGTTCAAAAGCAAATCAAAGTAAAACTCAATTTCTTATTGTAGCAGCTCAAATGTCAATTCAACTTTTTTCTCTTGAGTTCTTTTTTGTAATCTAACTTGATTTAATCCAGTCTATTTTAAAAAGCTGACTTTGGTCTCCTGAGTTTTGTTACAAGTCCTTAATTCCCCCAGGACTGTATGTAGAAGTTTTGATAAATTATCAAAAAAAAAATTTTTTTTGCCTTCCTTTCATGAGAGTAACGTTCTTGAGTATCCTTTGAATATAAATATATTATTAAACCTTCATATGAAATTGTGCATTTTGTGGTTTGTACTGGATAAAAAAAAAAAAAAAAAATTGTTCACGGCAGAAAACCCATTCTTTTTGCTGATAACTGCAAATGAAGAGTTTACTTAATTTTAATTAACTTTTACTTTAAAAAATGTTATTATATAAAGTGCATTCATTAAAATATAACGGGAGATTACAATTTGATTAATTTCAACCTCTTTAAGGGTGTTTTATAAAGTGAAGTAATTTATTATATAAAATTGTGTAAGGCCCAGCTTGAAGATACTATGATTGTGAAGAAAAAATGCGCTCAAAAGCACATTCTAATACTAAATTTAATAACACATTTATTCGTCGGCTTTTGTGAAAATTTTTCATCATTTCACGTTAATAAATCAATTAGTTTGCTTTTATATAAAATCATTCCAACGCTATCTATTTTCAGTGCTGATTTCCCTCAGTATCTTCATCACTATTTTATTCTGAAATCCAGTATATATATATATTGTCAAAAATTCGCTATAATATGAATGTAAAACAATTTAATGAATAACAAGCAATGAATTTTAATTTTTGTAATTATTACAAAATGTATGTCTTGTATTCGTACTGATTTGTCAGTCTTATAATCAATATTTCTCTTTAATAAGAGGCCGAAGTAAAACAGCGGTTTCTAAATTGGGTAATCAGAATTCTGGCACGAAAAGAGACTTCAGAAAATATTTATTAAAGTAATCTTATTTTTTACACAAAAATAATTTTGCAAAACTATTTTTTAAATTTTACTTTTACTTTTAGTGGCAGAACACGGGAAATTCTGTTTAGAACAGAAGATTTGGTGTCAGACATATTGATTTTACGTGGGGCAAGGCTTTCAATGACGAGTGACGAGATTCTTGAAAGCCCCTGTCCAATTCGGATAAGAGGTCAAATCTTATAAGATTTTCAATGCACAAGCAACTTAATGATCTTGTGTTTATTTGTAACACAATAACGCCTGCGATAGATTTTCACTAAATTTTAGCTTACATTTATTTTTAATATTGGTTTTTAAATCAAAGACTTTTTTAAGGGAAAGGAGTATATATATTTTTATGTTTTTTAAAAACTGGTTTTTATTTAATGATGTTGCATTAACATTATACGGAGGTAAATTGAATCAAATAGGATCCTGGAAATTTTTTAAAATCGCACTTGAATATTTCGAAAACAAAGTTAAGAATTAATTAGGACCGAACGTAAATACTAAAAATTTGTCATTAATTTTAAAATTTTTACCACAATATTCGTGATCATTGCTGTGAAAATTTGTAAAACTGCTTAGCGCTGCTATCTTGAATATCAAAACTCAGCTTGTGTGCGTATTATATAAATGTGTATTTTTTTTTTTTTTAAAGCAACGCGTCCACATATCATGATGTGTTACATTTAACATTAACAATGTGTGACGAGCGAAATAAATATTAATGAAAGACAGTGATGCGCCTTTAATGACGTTATTATCATTCTGGTGGCGAGTAAATTAGTTAAGTTTTGGTTCTTTTCGAGGGAGTATTCTCTTTCCCTTATGTTAGTTACCCGTCGGCGATCTTTTTCTTTTTTGCGCGTCTCACATTTACATATTAAATGGTTAAATTCCAAGCAAATTCGAGACTTCGATTACGAATTGGCAGACAAATTATTCATGTTACTCGAGGCGAGTCAATTTGCATTCACTTTCATGTTTTCTTTTGAAGATATTCTGTATTTCATGTTACCTAATAAGATCTTTGGCTTTGTACAAAACGTAAAACAAGATAAAGAATTGAATTTTAGAAAAATTTTTCAATTTTTCTGATTTTTTTTTTCTTTCGCTTAATTATTTGACAAGCCCGGCCAAAGATGTTTAAATTAAATTTGTTGCTAGTTTTCTAGTTTTCTCTTCAAAACTTATTGCCAAACTTATATTTTAGATATAAAATATAATATGTGGTTTTCAAAACCACAATTACTTTATAAAGTACTGATTGCGCTTTAGTTTTTTAAATCAAATTATATCAGATTTTATGTTTTGACTTCGTAACTCATTTTGCTGGACGTGTTATTAATGAAAAAAACACTCTCAGACCTAATTCATCGTATATATATATATTATTCAAAAAGTTTTATACCTACTAAAAAAAGCTGCGTGGCAATTTGACTTTATTTTGAATCAATTTTATTTATTTAAGTAATCGTTGCATTGATATTTGTCTTTTATGAGTTCAATATAACATGGACAATCAATTTTCGTAACATTATAACAAAAGTATAGCTTTATCAGAAAATAATTCACTGCTCATTTCATACAATTGATCGTTTTCATGTCTTTTGACATGTGGTTTACCGTTGCATTTGGATCCGGATATAGCGTGAATATTTTCAAATAGAATTTTCTATTGATGCAGCCATTATAAGGCCATTGTCCACAAAGTAACTCATGGTCGCATATTTCATAGATTCTCCACAATTCAATCATGTTTCGAAACATTAATTTTTAACGTCTATTATTAGAGTTGCGTAATGGCATTGTACAGTAGAAGTATAAAACTGGTGGTGCTGATTTTTTGCTATTCTCTGTCCGTTTTTCCTTCTTTTTTTCGCGAAAACTTGCATGATCGGGGATGTAATTTTGGGCATCGAATTTTTATGTGAAATTATCTTTTTTGCCTCGGGAACTAACACAGTGCTTCTTTCTGAACGGTTTCCCCCCCACGTTTTGTAGAGTCGAAAAATTTTTTTTTCCCGACAACGATGGCAAAATTATTTATCAAAGCCGAAAAGGTTTCCCAAGTGTGTGCAAACTGCCCAGTGGCCGGCCTTAGGGTAATTATCTCAGCATGGAACCTTTGAAATCTTTTCATAACTGAAAGAGCCCTTGGTCGATGGTTGTGAATGAAGAGTTAACCGAAAAGGACTTTTATTTTTTTATTTTTTAATGATTTTACCTTTTCAAATTGCTTTCGAAAAGATATTGTTAATGAATGGATACATTTTACCTCTGTTGAATGCCTTTCAAAGCGGAAAAGGTCTCCACTCACCGGATTTGAAATATGATTTTATTTATCTCATCGGAGGTTCGAGTTATTTTTCAGTTTTGAATTCTTAGCTTATTGTTGAAGACACTTGAAATCGGTTTTATGTCATATTACATTACCTGACGTTTTCATTTTCCGATTTAATTAGTCGTTTTGTTGTCTGCTTATTTATCATTGTTTCATTTTTGTTTCAAAAGCTACCAATTTTGAACAGTTTTTATTTATGCTGCTGCCTTTTTTTTTCTTCTTTATTTTTTTATTTTTTTTACTTCGTTCACTACACAGGTAAGCGCATTTTTCAGTCTCGCACCATTATTATTAATTGAATTCTCTGCGGCGAAAAAAAAAAAGTTTTCTTGCCCGAGCAAATTTTCACTGCAAAATCCTCGGTTGCAATTTGCGAAATTGAGCTAGAAGTCTGATGTCCGCTGTTCTCAGGTTTAAAATCAAAGGTCCGCCATCGAAGTTACTTCGATATTGGAAAAATTCGATTTTAATTGTGCGTCTCGAGGATGGAAATCTTTATTAATCGTTCGATCTAACGGAGATGATGTATTTATAATAATCGGTCGCTCGGTTGATGTATCGATACAGGTATCGCGAACGAGTTTTAGTTAGCTCAAAAATCTTTTTTTTTTTTTTTTTAAATTTTTTGAGATTCTTGTTTGGGTTTTTCGAAATTATTTGGTTGTTAAGAAATAAAGGGAGCATTTTGCAAACCGAGATGTTTGGAATGGAGAAGAGTGCATGTGAAACGAATGGGGGGGAGGGTGAAAATAAATAAATAAATATATTTTTTCCTCCCTCTCGAGGCAAAGAAAGCCCTTGAGCCTCTTTTCAAAGACGGCAGAAACTTTGTTGAATAAGGCTCCGTAATCGGTTTAAGCCTTGCCTTTCAAAGCATTTTGTCTATTAATTTGGCAGAATCTAATTTTCCCTTCTTAAATTGGATTTGTTGACCGGAGCTCGCAATCACACGCCTTCATTAAAATTACGAACAGGGCTTTACATGAATTAGGCGTAAGAAAAAGTATCTGCGTGAGTTCGCATCATCCGCGCTCCCGATATTGCAGCATCCTTCCGGATCCCCGCAAAGAGAAGATATATTATTGTTCAGCAATTAAATTGATCAGCAAGGGAATTAGAGGTCAATTATGTGTTTAAAAATGTCAGACTCCGATAGCTGCATGACCTCGAAAAAGCAATCTTGCTGGGGAAATTTACGATCGAACGGACATTTTTCCTGCAGCGCATAGGCGTAAGTGGCATTTGCAGTAGGAAAATGGAAAATTCTCAAGTTGGCTGCGTTTTTTTTTTTTTTTTTTACGTGCTAACCTGATCGTGTGCCCCGCGGCTTAAAATCCGAAACAGTAAGTCTAAAAAAATCATCTTCTTTAATCTTGCACGTGCGACATTATTTTATTTCTGTGCGTTCGGTCGAACGGGCTGGTTCTGATGCATTATTTCCCGGTTTTATGTTCGTCATAAAAAATATTATTCAGCGTATTGCAACACAAAACAAACACATTTCTCCCATTACTTCCCATTCTTTATAATTCAGCGTGCGGCAAAAAATTTACTCTGGCAGAGCAATGTTTTAAGATCGAAGGTGCCGGAAGCAGGAATTTAAACCGAAAACGAGTCCTGTAAATCGCTGAAATGCCATTGTCGCTTATAGAGGAATTGCTTTGAGCACAAAAACGAGATTAATACCAATTATTGCATTAAAATGAATGACGAAATTGATGAGATTACATTTCGGCTACATCGCCATCTTTAATCATACAAAAAAAAAAAACTAGCTCATTTTCTTTTGATGTAATTTTATTTTATGTTAATTCTCGCCTTAAAAAAATTAACATCCAAAGGGGAAAAAATCAAGAGATGAGCTCTCCTTTTTTTCTTTTTAGTTGTAATGATGAGGAAAGAAAGAAAACTCTGTGCATTAAAGGTATCCAGTTCGTGTTGTAACCATCGCGTTATCTCATCTTTCAATGTAGTCATCAGATCGAGGGGATTTTTGTGTTATTAAAGCGCCATTCTGTCACCCAATATTGTTTTGGATAACATTAAACTGCAGCGCGATCATCACCGCCTGGCAGAAACGCGAGACTCAAAAACTTTAATAAGATGTTAGACCTGTTAATGTTTCTCTTCCGGGCAGATTGCTCCATCTGGAATTTATATATTTCTTGCAGTTATCTTAATCTTGATATTATTAAGGGAATGTGAAAATTTTCATTTTCAGTCACAATTTATGCGAATATTTACGCGTTGCCTTAAAATGGGGGAAAGGAAAAAAAAAGAAAAAAACCTGAACGAATCTTCATCAACTTTTGTCATTTAATGAAAACTTCACCGAAGGAAAACGAAGAAAAATCAAGCCTTTTCGGGCGGTCGAAAATGTTGCAAATTTTATTTTCTTTTTTCGCTGGACAGAAATCGCAATGTTGTCATAATATACTCTCTATGTTAAATTTTATTTTGCTTGAAATAATCCTCGTGCCTTGTGAAGGCTTCAAGCTTCAGTGCTATTTAAAATAATTATGCCCGAAAATTTTAAAGATATTAAAACGATCCCCTCCGTGTGGAAACAAAAATAAATTTTTTTTTATTAGTGTTATTAAAAAAAAATCAGGTACACCATCATTGGACGTTATGCATTTTTCGAATACTTGATTGTGTGGATAATTATTCTTCATGGTTGTTTCTGGTTACATATTTATCTTGAAACCCAGACATGATTAATTTGGTGTTACGATTTCAATTTAAAAGTTTGCAGAGGTCGGGATTTATGATATAAATAAAATTTTAATTTTTCGCGTTATTCTAAGCAAAAGCTGCGCCAAATAATTTAAAAGAAAATAGATTACGGAAATAATGTATGCCATTATTTGAAATGAAAAGAAAAAAAGAATAATTCAAAAGAACATATGCTTATTTAGATCAACTAAAATTTTTCTTTTTGTAAAGGATACCGCAGATATTTTTCTCGTTCTTACATGTTTACATTTCGCAAGTACTTACGTCCAGAAAGATTGGGAAAACCTTCTTGGGGTTTATAGAGAAGCATTGAAGTGAATGCTTCATTTGCGTATTGTAAAATATATGTATATTGCTTATATCAGAATAAATCTGCCGTTTGAATTTGTTAATGTTCATATATTCAAACGACGTAGTATATGGTATTAAGAGCTCGTGCGTATGTTATCCGATATTTTGTTCGACAATTTCCATTCTCGCTTTGCCTAAATATTGAGTTACACCTCTAACAGTTTCCTTGAAAGAGCTATTCCAGATAAAGATTACGAAAAAATATAATGTTTCTTTATCTTTACTGTGTTGCTGTGAAAGGGAGAATTTCGTCTGGGTGGTTAGGATATTGTATGATACTTAATAGGATATTGATTTTGTTATTAGTCACGGGGAAGAAGAGTAAAATGAGCTTTAATAACGTAGTCTGAACTAATGCATAGAATTAAATAATCACCATTAAAAAACAAAAAAAAGACAAAAAACGAATAAAAGCATTCGGTCTTTTCAGTTAAGGTAGGCAAAGTTTTGTTTTTCAAAGCAGCAGCAAAGCAGTGGGTCAGTGCTGATATGCAGAATGAAGCCGGAGTAGCGATTAGATAAATGAAAAATCCATTGAAAAGAAGCAAGGTCGAAATATCGATGAAAAGCAATAAGGTCAGGATCACCATTGGAAACATCATATAAAGAAATGCTTTATTTTCAAAAAGACGATGATTCTTTCTTACCTGATTGATTAAATTAGCCTTTCTGCTTTTCAATGTGTCTGTCTGTCATAACTTTTCTCTCTGCTGTAAAACCCGAAATAAGAAATTCCATTTCACCGGTCATATTTGCCGTTTTTGAGGAAAATAAAGCTTTGATGTTGAATTGGATTCGATGAAATGTGAAAGAGGAAAAGGACATTTCGGGCGTAATATCATTGCTTAATCATGAGGAAGTATTTATCCTTGAATAGTAGAATTAATTCGAAAAATTTATATCTTCTTTATTGTTTTGATTTGCTTTAATCCGATATCTTATTCATTTGCATTTGGTTGCTGCGACGCTTTAATGTTCATAACCGAATCATTTAATGAACCATAATTTTTAATAAAAAAATATGATAATAATAATAAACAGACGACAGTGCTTAATGTATACGACTTTGAAAGTCGTGAAATTTTCTTTTAGTTCCTCACCATAGATAATCCTGCGGTTTGGGTTTTGTGAAATTTTTCTTTATTAACGATTATGATTTTTTTTTTTTCACATTCGTCTACTAAAGGTAAATGCATGTTATTTATTAAGGGAACGCTTTAAGGTGTTACATTTACGTTATCTTATCCTGTATTCGTTATTTAATACATTGCCCTTATTTTGTATGAGTAGACCAAATAGTGACTTCCGAACCAATTAGATATTCTGCCCCACTTTTTGTTCTTCATTTATAATGGGGCACCGAATATTATTATTATTATTAGAAATTTTGTTAAATGAAACTTTAGACAATTTATTATTATTTTTTTTTAAACAAAAATAATTTTTTTAAAACTCATCATTGATTTGTTTTGTTAATTACTACCGCAAAACTCGGACGGGAAAAATTGCTTTTGTTTTTAATATAACGAGCACAATGAATTATTTTGTGCGCGACTAATGGTCAATTTTTATTTAAAATACGTTAAATTGAACTTTGTGTTTAACGACGAAAATTTTTTATTATATCGTATCTGACATGGTGAAATGAATGATGTAATTATTTTTTTTTTTTTTTTGAAGTTGGAGATTGATTAACCAGAAAGATAAATGGGAAAAGTTTCGATCGATTAATAATCAAAATTTAATAAAATTAAATTAAATATCGGAGGAAATTTCTTATATTTTTGTTCGGAAAGAAAAGTCGAGCTTTCATATATTCACAAGAAAATTAATCGAGAGCGGAGTAGCTTTGATTGTTGATTTGGAATTTTTTTTTTTTTTTTGAGGAATCAAGCTCTGACTTTCCGCACTGTACTAGTTAAATTATGAGGTATTTTAATTCAAATCAGTGATAACTTTTTATATTTTTACTATTGCTCGACTGCTAAAGCAACTAGTTGTTACGTTGCAGCGAGAAAAACGTACGTGACATTTACTTTACAATTGCGGCAAATATAATGTAATCATTATTCTCATTTTTCGATGATTTTGATTTTTCCGATCTTTTCTTATTAATTATTTATCATCTGAAAACTTTTGCGAATTTTTTTTTAGACCTTCTCTTGTTATAAAAATACATTTTAATGAAATATTAGATTCGAAACAAAAATTTGTTATTCAGTTTTCTTGCTATTTATAACGGCAAATGAAGCTTTCTGCATAAATTATTCATATATTCGAGTCAGTCAGACACAGACAGTTTCAGTCTTCCTAATGAATTCAAGAAGTTTTACACGTGAAAAGATCTGGAAGATGTTTGAAAAAAATATTAACTTCCATCTTTGCTGTAATTGAGCGAAGTGGAAATTTCTAAAATCCTACCCTGTAATATGTAATAAATTGCATGTTTAATTTTCCCAACTTCCTTTTTTGCCGTTTTAGTGCTTTGAAACGTAATCGCTAACTTAATATAATTGGAAACTTTATCTTAATAATTCGAGGGAATTCTTGTTAGCGCATTTGTTTCCATTTTTTTTTTTTTTCATAAATTTTACGACATTCTGAAAAGTTAAAAAGGTTAAGATTCAACCACCGTAATATTTTGCATTTATTGTTTTCATTCATTAGTTATGATGTGGCGCGGAGGGGGAGGAACTGAAGGTAGCCATAATTGTTTTCCAGCGTTTATAAAACACATTGCGATTTCAAACGGCATTCGAATTAACTTAATTTAACTTCTTGAGAGAATTTGAAAAAAAGATACAATAATCTGAGGAGAAACATGAAAATAGATTTCAAATGGCTAATTTGAATTACAAGAAAAACTTCATGTATCAACGTGCAAGAGAAAAACGTGAAATTTAAAGTGAAGTACAGTCCTTGTTAGTAATGTACTGCTAATTCTATTCAAACATATCTTGTGAAGTTACTTTCTGGGTTTAGCATCAAACGATGCTTAAAAACTTTGCCCTTTTAGTTTTGATCTGATACTAACTTTTCACAAACATTAACCTAATCAATAATCCTTTCTCTATTTTCGGATCCGTGAAAGTATTACAAAGGGATGGGTTTAAAAAATTTTCTCTTTCATGTTTCCTGCATTATCTTTAGTTTGACAATTTATGTCGCGTATTGGGTTTAAACGAGAAAAAAAAAAATTTTTTTTTTTTCGTTTAATATAATTCGTTATATTTCTGAAAATAGGAGAAGAGATTATAAATAACGAATTAATTATCTTTATTTAAAAAAAAAAAAAAATCAAATAGTCAGAAATGTCAAAAATTTCCTAAATTTAATCTACAGGCAAAACAAAATATTACGCAGACATCATTACTTTATATTTTCGAAAATAATGATGTAGCAACTCCGCAATTTTATATTATATTACGCTAACAAAAAAGGTGTTCTTCGACATAATTTAATTTAATTTAAACGAAGGATACGTTTTATTCCATTATTACTGAATGAAACGGTTCGGATATTGTGGTGCCGTAAACGATTTTCGGCAAAGGAGAAGGATCCATATGAAATATCAAATGCTTTGCTTCTACGTGAAGCAAACGCCCGCGTTCGTTCGGGAAAAGAAAATGGAATTAACATGTGAAATAAATAAGGGAAATTCATTTCTAGAATGTTTTCAGTGGGGGGGGGGGGGGAAAGGGAAATGCCCAGAAATTCCTTCTTTTTTCACTTCCTTTCGCCCTCGGAAGCATTCGCGATCGGAGATTCTACTTCGAATGTATCTGGTACTGGAAATAGTTTCGAGCTTCCTATCACGTAGAACTCTTGTTATTAGCAATTTCATTTACTTTTTTTTTTCCTTCTTTGTTTTCATAGAAGGCAAACTATTCCTTTCTTCCCTGAAAAAAAAAAAAAAAGTGCAACGTTTATATGAAATGCGAGTTAAGCAAGAATCCCAAAAGGCATCGACAGATTTTGAATCGGTTTATGACGATGGTTGCTTTGAAAACATTTTGAATACTCTGCTTTTTTGAACAAATATCTTTTTTCTTTTTTTTTTTTTTTCATATAAATAAAGCGAATGTGACAACGATTTATGCACGGCTCATGAGGAGCTCTAACATAAAGAAGACAGTCGAGTCGTGGTAGTGGAAAATTTAGTGCAAGGGTTTATACCTTCTCCCCTTTACAGACGTAAGCCCCCGTGTTAAAAAATGATTTTCTCTTATATACATATAATTTTTCTCTCCGTAAAAAAAATTAATTTAAGATTTTATGCATTCAAAGGGAAAAAAGAGATTCTTCGTTCCTAAAATTTACTTTGTTAATGGAGTAAGTGATCCATAAGCAAGTCCTGAGATATATTTTTTTTTTTTTTTTCGACGTACATCTTATTCGCGGGCTAAGTAAAAATTTATTTATTTATTTTTTTTTATTTTTTTCTTTTAATTTTTCCAGAATAATGTATTTCGTGAATCCGAATTGTATCTCTCGATGATATTTCGTGCAGTCCCCGTTGCAAGCATTTCATAACGAAAGGTTCGATCGCTGTTTTGAAAATGAAAAAAATTTTTTTTTCCTTTTTCGTTTCCGAGGGAAGTATTTGTTTACATCAACAAATATACCTTCGGCAGTGAATAATAAATATGGAAAAATATTTATTAATGGGAACAAAGGAATATTGGGGTGAATCAACGCAGGGCTGAAAGGAACGTTTTCAAAAGCTTTATGGAAGCATCTTGTAGCGCGAGTTCACAAAAGCGGAACCATAAGTTATTCCGTCGTTAAATATAACGCAGTCAGTTACATATAAACAATGAATTGCAGCACGTCAAAAATTAATGTTTTGGATATAAATTGTGAACATCATTTAGTTCGAGGATTATTTACCGTTGAACCCGTCTAAATTAAAGTTGAGTGGAATGTTATAGTTTTCGTATTATTTATGAGAACTTTTAAGATCTTGTATGTATATATATATATATATACGTGTATGTGATATGAAAATATTAATAAAATTCGAGAAAACAGAATTTTGAATAGCGGTCCGTGGGAAAATTATCTTTTGACTAAAAAGATTTTTCTTTTTCTTTTTTTAATGTAAGATGGCTTTTATTAGTGACGAGAATGGAAAAAAAATATAACGTGAGAAAAGTATTGAAAAACTTTGAGTACCTTTTGAATATAATCATAATGCCTTTATGCAGGGTAACATCTTTTTAATAACCCCTTCACACGAAGAAGACATTTTGGGAGCACTTTTCAAAACATAATAAATTGTCGGCAATTTTAGTGGAATGGCGTTTTATCATACGACATAATCATTAATATTAAATAATGCGCTATCTTACTGTTAAGTGGTTGTTAAAATATTTAAACATTCAATGAACAAGAAGATTTACATTATTAAGAACCTTTTCGAAGCTAATAGCCCACTAGCATAGTTTCTATGATATGATTTTCTTTAATAATGGAATTGCTACTGAAAAATAAGATATTTATTATTTTTATATATAATATATAAATGAAATATGTATTATATGTGTGAATATAAAAAAGTAAATACAATAAATATATCTATCTATCTATCTATATATATATATATATATATTTGTAAAAAAAAGCAGGATAAATTGGCTCTTTAGAATTTCATGGTTTTATAAGGCATCTTTAATAATCGTAGAGAAATGAATAAATGTTCGATAAAATTGAAGTTGTGTACAGCACAGAAAATTTCTTGCCAAAGCATGAATAAACTAGGTGTAACATATTTTATTTATTATATATATTTATTTATTAATTAAAAAAAAAATTAACATTTTCCGGCCAATTAAAAAATTCGATTGTATTCAAATTAATTTAGTATTATAAACTCGTGTCAAAAAAAATTGGCAGTTAGAATATTGGCTTATGGCTTGCACCAAAGTTAAAAATGTGTGATTCACATAATAATAAATTGTGCAATAGTTATCTTAAATTAGTTATCAGAAGTTAAACCAAACTTCAACTTGTATTCGAAGTAGTTTAAAACGGAGTCCAACGCTGGCATCTAAGGTTTATGGATTCCGCATATGCAGAGAGTGCCGAAGGCTCCATTTCGGTTTGCGACGGCAATTAGTGCGGATATCTTCCAAGACCGCAAAATCTGAAAGCTGCTTGAGGAAAATGCCGAGGCGCTTTCATATTCGAAATGATGATTTATAAATTTGGTCGAATTTCAATTAGCAATGTCGACGTTGAAACAATTTCGTCCCGAATGTGCCCGGAAATCAGATTCCGTTAAAATGTGACCAAAATGCGATGACACCAAGCTGAATATTTCATTATTATTGTTGTTTTTCTTTGCCTGGTTTCGCATCTTTCTTCCTACGGATTGCCACTCTCCCCGCGGGGGATGGATGGATCTGTCTGTCGGGTGTTGTCCGGCTGAAGGAATTTTATAGCTGCGTCAGGTATTCAGTGTGTTCACTCTGAATATTGCACATGCTTGCGTGCACGTACTGTTTTAATGTGTACGGTGACGGGATGGACAATATAAGGCGTTACTAATTGTAGTATTACAAACCGTAATTTTTTTTTCTTTGCACGTCTGATGACGGTGGCCGGAGAGAAGTACTTGCCTGCTTTTTCTATTTTGTGTTCCGTTATTGATTATCATGTGATATTATTATTGTTGTTACGATTTGCTATTTTTCAATTTTTGATGCAGATTCTTTTTCCGAAATTTTCTTTCATTTATTATTGTTATTATTATTTTTTTTTTCCCCCCCGATTTTTCCGCTTTTCAAATTCGCATTTGTTCTTGAAATAATATAATTCGTTGCGGAACGTGTAATCATCGCGGTTGTCATATAATGATATAAACGATAGAAATTTTATAACGGGGGAAACGCTTTGTAATTGCCCTGCATCCGCCCCGAAAACAGGGGAAAAGGCAGATATTAGCCGCGATAATTTAATATCCTGCTGTGTGGGTAAAATTTAAATGATTCAAAAAACGCAAATGGTTTTAACCTTAAAAGGCTGATTAAACAATTCAGAATTATAGGTATAAACATCTTGGTAAACGAGATTAATAGCATTGATTTGGTTTAAATGACTCGAGTACTGATTGCATTTGCGTGCTGATGTTTCATCTTCCATCTGTGCGTTTTTTTTTTTTTTTTAAACCACTTATTTTGGGATCCAGATTAAAATTTCCATTATAAAAATGATTCTCTTGGGCGTGTGTTGTTCGATTTGGGAAAATGACCTGTGCGGGTTCGAAACCGGAGAGGTAGAGGAAAAGGAGGAACGGGTCCGGTGGAAAATCCGGGGTATTCGTGATCAGTTTACCGTGAGCTACATATTCGAAAAATGGACATGGATAAATCCGCTTGAGAAGGGAAAACGTTAAATTCGTTTTATATAAAATTTGTAAATTGTCTTTCTGCCGTGGTTGATTAGTTATTGACGTTATGAAGCTTTGGCAGGTTTCGACAACTGAATCAGGTACTTGATAACAATGAATGTCACTCGATGTTTTTACCGCGTTTGCCGACCGCAAAAAGGTGACGGCGGCGAGTTTTCAAACTGTTATTCCCGAAAATAGATTTGCGTGATAATCTTTTTTTTTTTTTTTTCCTTTTTGTTACGCTGATCATTTCCCGGGATCTTCCGGCGGCGAATGCTGCAGGAAATTTAACCGCGATCTGAAATTTTTCAAATTTCGCATGGACTCTTATGCCACGTCTCGCATGGAATTAATCGACTAACATCAAATTAACTAACACAGAAAACTGACACAGAATTAAGCTAACATCAAATGCGAGAAGTTTGTGGGAAAAGCATTCGGTGCATTTTTAAAAAAAAAAAAAAAAATGAGAAAAGGGAAATTAAATCTCATGACATTAAGTCTACAGAATATTGTATTTTCGGGATTTTCCATTCATCCTGCCCTTAGTTACCAAAAGGTCAAATTTCCAGTCTCAAAATTCGTCTTTGTTTTCAGCACTTAAGAAAAATTTTCTCGGCAAAAGAAAGCTTATTGGAAACCTGGTGGAAAATAAAGGAGGAAAGGAAGTTTAATTAACTTCTAAACACCTTCGATACATAAATCTTCTCATTCCGGACACAATTGAAATTCTCTTGTGCCTTCCCTCATCCCGCAGCACACGTATTGGATTACTATATCACTTTTTTTTTTCTTTTTTAAAAAAATAAATATACTTCCAAAATGTAAGGTAATTCTAGTTCGAAGTTTTTATCTCTCCTTTCTATTGTATTGGTTTCCGGGTGATGCAATTTTTCATATTTACCTGCTGAATAAAGCTTGAGAAATTTGATTTATTAATGTGGATCGAGTTTTCCGCAGCTTTTCCGAAGGCGAATCTTAGAAATTGAAAACTAAAAGAAATTGCCTCTCCGGTGGATTGCAATAACTTCATCGCGAGGTTAATTGAAGGTTTTAAAAAGGCAGCAGAAGCTTCAGCGGTCCACCGCCTCTTATTCAGAAGGAATTTACCCGTTTGAAATTGGCTTTGGGCAATGCTTAAAAACGATATTTCATTTCTCTGATCTAACTCAATTCAGAATTGGACACCCAAACAATATTGTGCTCCATGACACATAACAATTTTCGCAGGAATAATTGTAGAACAAAATTTTTGAGTTTTCGAGAATGCTTTTTCCGGAAAGCCGGAGAGATCGAAGTTCAGTCAATATGAATTGCTTTGGTTTCCGGCGGAGCAGAAGCAAAAAAAAAATGGAAGGAAAGTCATCACGTACGGCCAGCACTACAGTTTTCACGGTGCGAACAGCACTTTTTAATTATGTTCTTAATCCATTGCATTTACGAAAAAAAAAAAAGAAGTAATTTCAGCAATAATAAATTTTTCTCTTTTAAATCCCCAGAAAAAAAATTCCGAGCCATGAGTGTGAGTTTTTACAAAAGCATAAGTGACTTATACGAGTGTGAATATGTTATTTTGATATATTACCAGCTTTTATCTATTACATAGTTTATTACCTTGTTATTATGAATTTATTTTTTTCTAATTTTGCACGTGTCTGTTAAATTCAAAAACTTTCATTTTCGACGAAAACTGTAATTCCATATTGATTTTTTTTTTTTGAAATTTTTTGGTGTTTAGGATTTTCCATTTCTTCTCTCCTGTTTTTCTAAATGCAAGAAATGGGATAGTCATTTTGCACGCAAAATGACTTCAGGTTCAAATACAACGCATTGCAGCCTACGATCCAATAGGTTCCGTTTGTGTTGGACCTTTATTAACTAAAACTTTTTTTTTTTTTTTCTGCAATGGTGAATTTAATGCACATCCATGAGCTAAGGACGTTTGCGGAGAGCACACGGCAGCACCGTCTGCGCCGCTATGAGGTCACGCGATACTGTCCTCGAGACCTTAAATTCATACTAACATCAACGACTGACGGCATCCGCAGTTTCCCTCGATACTGAGGGAACTGATTGTCACGACGCTGGAGAAGTAGCTCTGCGTGACGGGGTGCGACAGAAGACTCCAAACAGCAAGGCGATCTCACAGGACGGAGACATTCCGTTGCCGGCGTAGGAGATTTTCTTTCGGCCGAGAGAAGGTGGTGGTCGGGATCGAAAGACACTGTCAGGGAAAGTGGTGAAAAGTGGGGCCATGCAGGATTCTCGGGTGAGGGCGAGGGGCGAGGGTGGAACGGTCAAGAAAGACCGATGCCGCTCTGTTGGGAAAGCGACTTCGTTCGGAAAACTCGAGGCATGTGCTGCTTCCAGGAGAGACGAATCCGGGATAATACCTCGGATTTTCGGCACGACGACTTTTCCGAAGTTAAATCCCGAAAAGAGAGAGAGAGAGAGAGAGAGAGAGAGAGATAGATAAACCTCGTTTGATGGAGAAACAACTGGATAACGAGAGCCATCGTTTGCTCTGTCGACAAGTTCGAGGGCACAAAAACAGCGGTGCCGTCGTCGAATGCTGAGGAGCAAAATTTTGCTCTCTCTTGGATAATTGTTTCGGTAACATATTGTAATCCTTCACTTTTTGCATAAACATTTACGGGCGTGAATATATACGTTCTGCTGAGTGTCAAGAGAAGGAACATGTAATATTTTGAAGTTGCTGCTGAACTCGTGATTTCTGACGTTATTTCGTCTTTTTTTTTTTTTTTTTTTTTGTTATTGTTTCGATTTACGTTCGATTTGAAAATATTGCTTTTTATAGCGTTCTTAAGCTACCTGTTCCACTCATCTGAATGTGAATTACTCTACAGCAAGTGGAACAAACCATGAAATAAACATTTCGTCAATAGATTGGAAAGCATTAAATCAATTATTTGCTCAGCGACGTCATTTAATTTGACGGTTTATGTTTTTTTTTTCCAACCAAATTATTGCAGCTTTTTTTCAGTTTTCTTTGTTGCTGCTTGAAATGACAGCTTTTTCCATATTTTTTTTTCTCTCTCTCTGTCGTGGATTTCATTAATTGGCAAATCTATTATGTAAATTTCAATATTTCTCTATTCGTTGGTTCCGCAAAAAGGGCCTTTCATTTGAAATTCATTGGAGCCTCACTTTCTGGCTTAAATGCGTTTCCCTCGCTTGTAAAAGTGTCTTACATTTTTAAAAAAACTTATTTCGCATTTAATACGATATTTTTACGTGGCTAAATCTGAATTCGAATTTTTTCCACGAGAAATCTCGTGTTTTTAAAACACGAAAAACCGAAATCATCAAAAAATCAATTAAGGTATGCAGTTTTTTTTTTTTTTTACTCCCATGCATGAAAAATGGAATGCTCCTCCAAAAGGTAACTCTCGTGGCGAATAAATAATGCATAAAAAAATGTTTTCATGACAATTTAATATAAGTTTTTAAAAATTTTTAATAGCTTATTCATGCACTTACAATAAAATCAAATTGTGGTTTAAGTATCTAATAAAAATTCTATGACTATTCTTATAAGTATGCGTATAAATGTGAAAAATATGAAGCAATTCGAAGTGCATGTATACAGATTCGTATTTGCTTTTATGTCATAAGAGTTTTTTAAGAGTCGTTGTTTTTTTTTCTTTTTTTTTTTTACTGAATGAATGAAACGAAAAATATTTCTTCTAAGCTGCAGCAGTGAATGTGCCATCTTATTCTAATGGAATTTAAAAACAAAATTGAGTAGACCCTGTGGATTAATATCCTGTAAAAGAATATCACATAATAGAACACTCTAAATAATTGTCCGATAAAGGAAGGGGATGAATTTTTCCCTGTTTAATTTAAGTTTAATTTTAATCCCTGATAAATTTTTGCAAGCTCATATTCTTGAATCAATCAAACATCGTCTTTTAAAGAGCTTTGCGATTTATTCATGGAAAATTTGTTTATGCTTTAACTTTTAATGTGTAAATTTATAAATATATACACACAAACATATTAGAAACACCTACACATGTAAGTGTAAACTTTCATAATGCATGACGCGTATGCTTATTAATTTCTTTTTAACTAGTGAATCGCTTAAAATGTTCATAATCTTATTCAGAAAAAGAAATTATTTGTTAACACTGATGATGTAACTGTGTAAAACTTCAGAAATACCTGCGGGGCTTAAACCTTAATGGAATTGGTTTGAACCGAGCAGCTTCGTTTTTACTTAAATTTATTTAAGCTCAAATCGTAAATCTTTTATTGCGTTTTTAATTCGTAATATGCTGATTGAAATGAAATAAAAAGCCTGTTAAACAGGCCGGGCAATATAATATGCATAAAACCTTGCATTGCATGTATAATACCGTTAATTCATTTCGAAAACCATATTAAAAGGATAAAAAAAAAAAAGTTGAATCGTTATTTAATAAAAGAATGAAATTTTTAATTAATAAAATTAAATATAATTTTATATTCGCCTGAATGTTGGGAATGGGATCTCAAAAAAATAAAATTCATCAGACGATTATAAAAATTTCTTTTCCCTCTTTTTAAATATGTAATAGACGGAAACATTACACACTAAGTAGCAAGCATCAGCACTAGAACACCACTAAAATCAGAGGAGTTACATATTTGAACGGAGCCCTTAGGAATGGCGCTTGTCCATAAGTTTTATTTATGTATACAAATGTTCAAATGCGCAGGGTAATGTGGTATAAATATTCTCTGACAATACAAATGTCGGGGTTTATTCCTCGCTAATAACCGATTTTATTATAAAAGAGTCTCAACTTTGACATTTTCAAATTGTTTCTCCTTAATTCGTCAACGAATATATTACCTTATTTTGGAGATGATAAAATGTATAAATGTATAATTTAAATTTATCAACCAACGATTCTTGATGCCAAGGCATATAATTATCCTAACACTTGCAATGCATAATTCTTAAACGGCAGAGTTCACCTGTGAAATATTCTAGAGTCGCTGAATTTATTTATTTATTCAGATCGAAATTAATTTTTATAAATATGATTTGAAGATTTGACGCGATGCATTTGCGTTTTATGTAAATATTTAGAAATCCACACCATCCGGATTTGTTGAATCGTTATTTGGTTTTTTAAATAAGATATTCTATCAGTGCATGCGATGGGGGAGCAAGAATTTCATGAACTGCGTCTGTAATTTTTGAACCTTTTTTTCTTTTTTGCAACAAAGTCAAGAAAAGGTGTGTGGCGTTGAATTTATTAAATGTTATCAATAATATCCACCCGGGTCCCAACGCGATTCAATACACTGTAAGTGTAAATGGTCGTCGACACGTCGTCAGCGATCGTTTCACGCCGTGCAAGGAATGGCCGGAGTCGACAGGAGAAGAATCTTCTTCTGCATCGGGAGCAAATGATTAATGGTGGCAGACGTTTGATTCCTTGCAATGTGTCATTTAGTAGCTTATTAAAGTTCATTTAGATAAGGAGCGCAGATGCTGCAAAACCGTTAATTAGGAGAGTAATCTCCTGACAATTTCTTGAGCCACGCAATAAGGGATTATGCCGGCCCTCTCAAAGGAGCATTTCTCCTCCGGAATTCCGCACTTTGTCAAGAATTCCATTCAGAACTTTTCGAATTGGTTCGGACGAATTTGATTTTAATATCTTTAATAACATCATAGCGTAAGGGGTTTTTATGTCGCTACCATTCCGGTCCGGGGAACCGGATTCGGCGCGAGCCGTTCGTGGTTTCTCGCTGAACGACCGAACGGTTAGGTCAAAGCGAATGACGCGATTGAAAAATTTTTCCACTTGTACTTCATCAAGAATGAAAAACTGAAAATCGGGAAATTTTTGCCCGCTTGCTCCCATTGTGAGGAAGAACATCATTTTCGGTTTTCCGGAATTGACGTTACAAGCCCCGGGGAGATTTTCATCTCAATCCGGAAAACTCGGCACGCTTTGCTGCAAGGTTTTCGAATTTGGGTTTCTGCGGTTGCTCGCGATGGATGCTTCGCCATTACAGTTTCGAGGGGAATAACGAAAAATGAAGATATTTTCCGCCCGAAAAAACCGCTTATGATTTTATGAACCCGAACGGTTTTGTCCCGGGTAATGGCGGTCGGCCAGTGTTGCTTTCGGATTTCGATTTTAGCCGGGGAAAAACTCGACGGATTTATTTAGTTTTATCGATTAATTTCTTTTGGATCATAACTGGAAATTTTTATGCTTTTGAAATGTTTTGGTTGTTTCATTTATTTGCAGAGCTTTGACGGAGGCTTTCGCCCTTTGGAGGCAAATCTTTCCATCGGGGTTTGGATATTAAGTTCATTTTGTTGCGAATTTGATTTTCGGTACTGTCGGAAAATGAGAAAAGCGTGAAAAACTCATATGAAGAGATTATTGAGAAGTAGAGAAAAGCGAAACGTCTGAGAAAAAGGGTTAAGGGCAGTGAAACGTTCAGGATTTTTATTGCTCGCTCCAAAATTTGTATGTTTTAAATTTTTGCTACGCTTCTTTCGCGTCATAGCAAGATGTTTGCTTAAGGTAACTGGATCCCGGATCATGAATATTAATGTCATAAGTAGTGTGAATGAAAACTGAATTTCGTCAGACTTTTATATTATCATGGTATACACTCACTAAAGCTGCGATGGTTCCCGAGCTGACTTACAATCACCGAAATAAATTGCGCCATAAAATTTCCCTGTAATCCCTTCAAATTGATGGTACAAAATTCTGTTTTCCGCTGAAAATGCGGGTAATATACATTAATAATTTTTTTCATCTCTGCCACTTTTCTTTTTGTACAGTTAAGATAGTTAAAACCATTCGTGGTAAGGGTCTTTATTTTGACGATATCTGATTTGTGTAAATTGTTTAACGTTGATCTGCGCTGCGGGGAATGTGATGTAAAATTACATCGCAAGTGTAAAATTTTTTTTTTTTTAATATTTACCCGAGTCGTAAAACGTAAGCTCGAGAAATCAATAAGATGTTTTGTGTTTCAATGTAGCTTAACTTTTTTCAATGTAAAATAAGGCGGAGAAAAAAAAAATGAAAGGAATCGTTCGTTAGGTGATGATAGCGAGGTTTGTATAATTCACACTTTTTATTCTTTGGAAAATACAGTGGTTGAATATTGCAAGAAAAAAAAAATGCATCTGATTTTTAAGCAAATATTCACGCTTTCCGTATAAATCATTTATTTCAAGATGATGTTACCCCTTTTTTTTTTTTAAAAATTGTTTTAATAATCATATATCAATCGTTAAAATATTGTACCGAGTACGAACCGTTACATAAAATTTTGTTATTTTATGGTTGAATTTTATGATTTGACGAATATTCTGCCGAGAATTGAGAATTCTGATTTGCTCGAAGAACATTCCTTTTTCAAATGTCGCTGATTCCAACTTTAGCAATTACTTTTGATACATGAAATTTTTTGACTTGCGAAATAATTTCACAAGTTTTTTTTCCTTTTTTTTTAATAAATAAGCAATCGTCTGTTGCATAGCATAGTCATGGCATTTAATATAATTGAATTTTAAAGCGAATTTTTTTTTTTTTAATTTATTTTTTATTAGTTTAAAAATTATATCGACGAACGAAATAACTGAAATGGAAGAAGGAAGATGAATAAATCTTAAAATGTATTACGACTTTTTTAATTTATAAAAAAATTAATTTTCGAAAACAAATATTAGACTCGATTTTTTTTTTTTTAATAAAAACTATTAAAAGAAAAAGGAAACTTTTATTTTTGAAATCACCTTCCTATTTCGTTTTTAAAGGTAGTTAAATGGTACAGAATTCGATAAATTCTCTTTTTCTCTCGTAAAGGTTTAACAAGGTACACAACCTGATTTTATTCGGCATAAAATCCAAATTTAGAGTATTTAAAATTTAAAAAAAAAAAAACGTTTTTTTGAGACATGAAGCTTGTTGTAAATTTTTACGTATTCAATTTTAGTCGTCGATATCCAATGCATTTTAATGTATCAGTGATGAAAATTAAAAAGGGAATGACTTAAAATCATGTATGACTGACTAGTGAAATAATCTTGGAACAGGGTAAAGCCACCGGAATAAATATATATATTTACAAATTTCTCAGCATAAGAATGCTTAAGCATGCAATTGCTACCTTATGTGGAAAATATGATGCAAATCACCGCGATGGTCTCATTATGCATTTTCAGGCATTTGTAACCGCACTCTCAAGTACGGTAGGGTCTTGGAAAAGACCGTTTTATTCGTTCCAGAATAGCCGCAGAACATGTTGATCGATTAAGAGGTGGAAGGAAAAATCTGAATCTGTGTGAAATGTCCGCAGGAAAAATCAAAGAATGATTGGCAAATGCAAAAAAAAAAAAAAAGACATGTAGTGCCCTAAAAATGCCGAAATGTGAAAATCTGAGACATGCAAGAATGCAAATTGCTTTATTTTGTTAATTCTTTTTATGCGCATCTTTGTCACCGTCAAACATTTCGGAAACCACCAAGTATTTGTAAATTTTTTTTTGTTTTTTCTTTCATGATTAATTTTGATTAAGTGAACTTTCATTATTTATTTACTTGTACCGTCATTTTACCGATACACAATATAGTGTGATCTTTTATTTAAAATACCTCTTATTTATGGAAGCAAATATTTTTTTGGAAAAAAACACAGTGCAGGCGACGATTTACAGAAAAAACATGTAAATCGCTACGAAAATTTTAAATTTAATGAGGTTGGACTAAACATTCCCATTATTATGGAGAGTATTGAATATTCGGAAGATGCGCAGGATATTTTACAAATGCAAAAGGTAAATATCACAGGGTGAAATGAGATGGGATGGAGAATAAGGCGAAATTAGTGTGCCAGAGTTTATTGCCGAAATTGTTTTAGAATGACCGCCTCATATAATATGTTTTTCGAGAGGCCTTTGCATCTAAAGAGGGTACACATTAATGGGAGCACACAGTTTTAAATCCATTCCGAGTCATTCTTCTCTTGTTTTGTACTTTCCTTTCCTGCGGATTAATTTGATCGTCTATGTGAGAGTGAATTGTCGCAGTTCAAAAGATACTTTGGATTATTCATTTAATAGCCATTTATTAATATCTTTTAAATTATGCCTCTTGTGTGCTTTTTAAACTTCCGTTTCCGTTTGCAAACATTGATTGTCTGAGTCCGATTTGAGAATTCCTTTTCTGTGTGGTATCGCATTTGTGGCGAAAATTTTGATTGACGACGAATTAATTAATCAACGTATTTATTTTTGAATGGAACACGCATTAATTTGTCTCTTAAGGATTCTGAATTTCGCCTATTGTTACAAATATTCGAGTACGACTCAAATTACAGATGGAAATGGTTGGGGAAAAAAAAAATATTTTCGCACCGAAAATTAATAGTTCGATAATCGTTTGTGAAACCTTCAGAATGTTCATGGATATTATTGTTGAATTCAAATCAAAATTACCGGATCAAAATTATTTTGCAGTTTAAGAAGTTCTTTCAAAAATGCAATTATTATACGTATATATATATATATGTAAATGTAGTAAATAAAAATCAACATATATACGTATAAATTAATTTAAAAAAAAAAAGTCAAAAACATATTGAAAAGGACTTCGAATAGCTTTTCGAAAATAATAATAAATTGAAAATTAGATTTTCATTTTTAGTTTTATGATGAAATTATTTGCATGTACAGGAAGAGGTGTTCACGCGAAAACGGAATTCTACTTATTTATTATTTAACCAAGACTTAATTTCATGTCTCATGAATGTTAGAAATCCGATACTATAATTAATATTATTCATTGTAGAATAAAATAAACTAGTTTTCCATGCGATTATTAGATCGACCCACTAAGAGATTTCTTTTTGTTCATCGATTTAAGTGCTTAATCTGCACGTTAAACGTAGCAGCGCCATTCATAACGTGCATTAAAATGGCATTTTATATAAATCGGATGAATATATTCCCGATGATGTATAAAAATAATGACGAAGGGAATTTTCCGAAGTGTTTTTAAGTGAATGAATGACGTAGATGATGCACCGGATCGAGGATCGAGTTAATTGCGAACGGTATTATTAGTTTAATATTTGACATTCCAAGTTTCCGTATTCGAATAGTTGAACCTGAAACACCCTTAATATCGCTCACGTTATTTGACGTTGTTCGCTTGACTTAGTTTAACAAGAAGTGAGATTGTTTTTTTCTTTTTTTTTGGCGGGGGGAGGGGGTTGCGAGATGTCCCGCTTGAGTTTGAGGGTGCACACACATGACGGCACTTGAAAAAGCCAACCTGTATGGAGGAAATGCGAGGAACTCTCCTCTAAAGACCGTGGATGTAAAAATTTGGACGTTTCTCGTCTGTTAAATATTTAAAGCGTCTGCAAGAGGAGGCAGATCGGTCTTTCCATCTCCGGATCCGGAGATTCCTGCACAAAAATGGTGAAGGAAAAATTCTTCCCCTGCAGATTTCACCGTCTTCGAGCGGAGGCCGACCATCCCTTGCAGTTGCTGCGCTTTCGTTTTCCAAACCGTGCACCAGGAGTGCCGGGAAAAAGAAACGGTGTCGAATTGAAATGATTCGTTATTCCGATGCCTCAGAAGGAAAATAAAATAAAATTTTCGGGATCTGAGAAATTTTTTCCCCATTTTTAGTTTTTATTTTATTTTATTTTTTTTCCTTTCTGAGCGATAACAATTAGATTTCGATGATGGTGATGAATGATAATGATGAGTGCAATTTAACGATAATAAGAATGATAACAATTTGAACGCGGGGAGACCGTAAAATATTGCGCACAAGCGATTCAAATCATTTCGATAAAATTAAGATGCTGCAAAAGTGCGACAAGCTCCTCGTTTATGATTTATCCGTAATTGTTCCATTACGAAAATCTCGTTAAGCGGCGCGGTGGATGTTACAGACAGAGGCAAATTTGACAATTAAAACTGATCTGATTATGCAGACGCAAAATCTACGCGTTTTGTATATTGTCATCTCACGAATGTTCAAACCCGAAACCGATGTTTAAAAAAAGGTCTCTTAACGCTGGCGAAAAAGTTACTCGTTGAAATGGATTTTATTTAAGGTGTCGATAGATGAAAGCGAATGGCTTTTTAGATTTCAATTGACTGAATGAATGCGGCTTTCGTGTCTTGATCCGAAGGAGAGATGCTGCTGTTGCATTTCTCTCCGGGCACCATCAAAAAAAAAAATTGCGTGAGTGACAGGGTTCAAATGTTTCATTCGTCGGAGATTGTTTTTCGGGAAAAATCGCAGTTCGCGTCGAATAGAAAGTAATTTTATAAAATTCGCCATACATTACAAATTCGCTTGACATGTTAAGATAATTGTTATATTAACAATAATGTTAAATAACAGTATTATTGTTAGCTAACCATGACCTGACCTTTACCCCGTTAACATTTTTAAATTAAGTATATGATTGAAATTTTAAATGGAAATAATATAATAACCTCAAAATTGATGTTGAAGCCCATCCTTTTATTTATTTATTTGTTTAAAAAAAAAAAAAAAAAACCCGCTTACAATTTAAAGGAACTCGACGTTCATTTTCCCGAGCCTCGCGATTTATTATTAACTGCCGAAGGTAATGAGCTAATTGCATTGTAAATCATATAATGAAAACTAAATAATTCAAAAGCACTGACATTCGTGTTTGTAAAACAATATATTTGTATGAGAAACCTGCTTTTGGAAAAATCTTATTAAGTTTTTGGCCTGGGTGATTGACAAATGCGTTTTCAACGGATTTATATATATATACATACATATATTTTTTTTTTTTAATTTACAACGTGGCAATATCATTGAAACTGCAACAAAACGTTTTTGCAAAAAGCCAAATGTTTAAATTTTCAACCCCTTACTCAGGATCGCGTTCGGCAATTTTCATATAATCCCATTCTGTCGTAAAATCCTTTTTCGTCTGCAATTCTTTCATTTTGTCATAAATCTCGTTTTAGATTCCCAAATCGGATTTTTGCGCGCGTCTGTGAAAAATTTTAGCTCTAAATCACATATTTATGCGATTTTTATTTTTTTTCTTTTTTTTTCTTCTCCACACTCTCAGTCGTTTTCGCCTTATTTCTTGACCGCATTCTGCGCTTTGCGTTATCTTGTTTATGATTTCCCGATTGTCGCGTTTCAGGGCGCAGCAAAGCTGCGCTGATTTTCTCAGCAAAAAAAAAAAAAAAAAAAAAAAATTGCTCCAAAATTTATGGATCCAAGCAGAATTCTACCATTATTATTTTTTTTTTGATTTGCAGTAAAATAAAAATTTTTGCACCAGATCTGTGTAGCGACTCGCCTCGTTTAGCTTCCGTACCTCGATGATTTATAATTTTCCAGTTAGCGTGTGTACTTTCTCGTCATAAATGCTGCGGAAAATTGGGAAATTTTTTTGAAGAAACCAAAGAGATGATGGTTCACTGATTTGTGAAAACGAAAAGCTATTGAATTTAATGGATTTTTTTTTTTAAGTTTTAGTACGTCAAAAAGGTTTAATTGGCTCCTTTTTTTTATCATTGCAGTGTTTTTTTTCGCTTTTGCGAGGAAAAAAGAACAGAAAGAGTACAAAAAAAAAAGTTTGATTTAAAAATGTCGTATTGGATTTCAGTGAAAAAGAAAGAAAATTGTAATGGGCTTTAGCATGTATTTCGCCCGACATTATTGATTCCAACAAGGCGAACACATTGAAAGTAAATGCTAATTTTTAAAAAGGTCTTACACTCCGCTTTTACAGTTTACAAAATGAACCTTTTTATTGAGGATAATTTTTCGGATGTCTCAAATGCGAAATACAAAAAAAGGATTCAACGCGATGTGCTCGCTTTGTACTGCCAACACATGGCTCATGCTCTCTCTTTATGATACTCGAGGATCAAGAATTGATTTTAGATATATAGGAGAGAGAGCAAAACTGGAAACAAAAAAGGTTGCAATGATTACACATTTAACGAAATGGACATATAATGACACTGTAACATATTGATTTTTAAGAAATTATTTTACAAAAAAAAAAACCTCTCTCCCCATTTCATTTTGGATCATTTTCTGCAGTAGTTTGAAAAGAAAAAACACATGTAAAAAGTTAGTTTTATATGATGAACGAAATTCAAAGCGGTCGAGATTGATTGGACTGCAGATAGGTTCAAATCTCGCTGCCTTTTACGCAGTTTAAATAATACCTGTTCGTTTGATTAACGTTCTTGCTTATCTTTTATTTTTAAAAATATTCATAAATTGTAAACTGATAGGTTTGCCTTATGTTTTCACTTATGTATTTTTTTTTTTTTTAAGTTTCACATATTTTTTTTCCCTTCAGTATATTTTGCTATTGCTAAAATTAATATAATCGTTTTCTGGTATAAATCTTTGATTTAAATCAATAAAACAGTTGTAAGAACTACATTTTAATTTTAAAATACAGTCCAGAGCGAAATCACAATTGGCAAAGAATATTTATGGGTATGAACCTGGAAATTTTCGTAACGAAAATATGGAAACACTTTCAGACTGGATTCTAATATAAAATTAAATTAAAATAATATAAAATGACGTGAAATCGATTCCCGACTGTTAATAATCAATATTTTTATTTATATTTCATAAATATCGCCGTTGTGGAAAGTTTGCTGTTATTGTTTGAGCTAAATTATTGCTGTTGTTACTTGAACTAAACGTCCAATTGTTTTGCACAGATGTCCGGTTTGTCTTCACTATTATTAAAAACACAAAACAAACAGAATACACCTCATGTTTGCAAAATGTTTCTCGCTTTTTTTTTTTTTTTTTTTTTTTTTTTACTTAAATCCGATATTCTCATATGATACAGAAACGTGCATCGTGAAGATTTATTCCATCGCAAAGCGTCGATATTGTTATCATATCCGCCGACGCTTTTGTTGGTCAGTTATGCGGTTGGTCAATTGAGGTTTGGCGTTACTCGTCGGGTGATACCCTCGGAGAGCGAGCGTGCTGCAACCCTTTGACACATTGTCAGGGATGAGATTGCACGAGTTTTATTTGGCGGTTAGAACCGATCAATTCCTCTGGAACTTTTGGGCAGTGGTTTCATTTCCGAAATTCACCTTTCCGACGAAGGAACGCCGAAAAATGATGGGCGCGAACCCGAAAGGAACCAACCGTCTTTGTGCAGTTGTCTGCTTAGAAGTTGAAAATCCTGATTTACGCCTGAGTTTTTGCGTCGGACCTGGTTTTTTTTTTTGTATCGGCATTGAGATGTATGTTGTAATGCAAATTGCAGAACAAGAAGGTAAAAGAAAAAAATTTGAGCTTTTATTAACGAATTTGGGAGAACATCCTAAATTGAAGTTTTTTTTAAATGATTATGTCCTGCGTGCATTTGAATTTCGATGCACATGAATATTCGAAACGTGCGAGCGACAAAGATGTGTCCAGCATTTGCATCCTTCCTTGGTAAATTTTTATTGGGGCTTTTTAACATCCGTTAAACGTTTCTTGAGATTTTCGCTCCCGCTTTTGGTAATTGTAACGTTGGCTTCGGATAATCACTCTTTTACAAATTCGAATTCGACATTGACGAATAATCGCTTAGGGATTTTCATGCTGCCTTTCTAATTTCTTCTTTGGTATTTGTACGAAGAAGAAAATCATCCCAAATGAAAATATGTGAACTGCCATTGGACAGAAGATTGAAATCTATAAACTAAAAATCGAATGTACCGACAGAAGAGGCAAAATTTACGCATTAATAAAAAAGGAAGATTGTAAAGAACAAGAAAAAAAATGCATTACTTCAAAGTTTACCAACAAATAAATTCGTGCACTGAAAATGTTACATACAGTGACAGATCATATTTGATATTTTTAAATTACAATGAATAAAAACCAGTTTCAGTTTGCTAATGAGATGACTAACAACAAGAGACCTTAATGGCGCTGTCCCGTTCCGCGAGTTGAATGATCTGCCTTGTTTGGTTTGTGATCGGCGGGTCAGTGTTTTCATCGTGCCTTGAGGGCCTTTTTACCTGTACCTTATTCTAAGGTCGATTCATATCATAAAAATCCTGTATCTTTTTGCTCTTCGATTGAATCGGACCTGGGATCGATTGGTCCGCAACAGTTTTTTTTTTTTTTTGATGATGTATAAATTAAGCCAAAAGTAAATTTACGATGCTCTCAAATTATTTTGTTGTCACTCCATTGTTGAAATTATAAGATTATGTTGCGTGACAATGTATTATTTGTAAAGGAGGATAATCAGCTTCCGAAGTAATAAATCGATTTTAATGTAATTATAAATTTCAAAATATTCCTATTTATCATCTATTTGTGAGCCCATTTCTGATCCTTTGTTTGATGAATTTTCGGTTTTTGACGTTAATAATGTTGACCCGATGGGATGAAGTTGCCGATCGGATAGATTTTAACCGAAAACAATTTGTTCCTCGATCAGTTCGGAGCTTCAAATTGTTAGGGACACATATTTTTTAAATAATACAGTGACACTTATCGACAATAGTGGAACAAGAAGTCGTTCGCGTTCATTGACTGCAATTAAAACGTTATAAGGGTTTTTATCCTCACGTACTTATCGTAGAATTTGCTTCTTAATCAATATTCTTAAATTTAAAATTTTTATGTACGTGATTTATATATATATATTTCTTAAAATCTTACATAAAACGGGTAATATTTTCGAAATATATATATATATATGTTGAAAACATTTCTGGTATTTATGAAGTGAATCATATCATCATCAATCAATTCGTAAATAATTTTTCAATAAAAGGAGTGATTGATTTTTGACGTAATTTTTGAATAATATTAAAAAAAATTTAAATTGTATTTTTTTTTGAGGTTCAATATTTATTCTAATGCTTTTATGTAGCGATAATGAAAGAAGTAGGATTACATAATGTTCCATTAGGTTTTTATGATGTAAAATTATATTAGGGCACGGTGCGATTTAATATGCGATGAAAATTAATCGGTTATATGTCAGTGAATTTTTTTTTCAAGTTTTGCGGCCAGATAATTCCCGGAGTTGACGATTATATTGATTATAAGATAATTCAAAGATAGGTTTATCATTTAAGTCTACGTTGCTTTACAATAAAGGAATAAATTATTCTTTCATAATAAATTTATAAAAGAATAATAATTACTCACTAAAAATCTGAGGTTGTTTCACGTAAACGATATTTTTGTGTCTTTCAAATTACATATTTTTAGGATGTCAGTAGCTGTTTTTTTTTTGTGCAATATAAGAAACAGAGGCCATTTATTGAACAGTTTTGATATGTAAGTATATGGATTGTTATTTGAATTTTTTTCAAATACAATGCGATGGTAGTTTTTTTTTATTTCGTTAAGAAATCATTAAGTAACACTTGTGATTGCAGTTACAGCGAGTTGCTTTTCCTTCTTTTGGGCTTGTAAGGAATCGACTTATTCAGTTACAATTAAAAAATCACCTACAGTATGAGAATTTCACAAGACAAAGAGCTGAAATAAGTCTTTTTTTTTGCATATGAATACATACAATTGTTTTCGGAAAAGTTACTAATGCCTTAAAACTTCCTGCTGATTTTCATATTGTGCTTCTAGTTTTTATTGACTAAAGAGCAAAAGAGTATCTGTGAAAATTATTCATGATTTTAAACAAAATAAAATGATTATGCATTACGGGACGGTAAAAAAAATGGACGGAGTTTTTTTTGGGGCCATGAAATTTTTTAAAAATGAAATAAAACTTTATATTATGTTAGCACGGAAAATATTTCTTTTATCCAACTCGTTAATCGTTAATATTCGTAATTTTTCAATATTATTGCTCTTTAATTAATCCCTTAATATTTTAAATTGCAATCGAGCACTTCATTACCTAGTTTCAAAGATATTTTAATTGTATAGGGAATCTTTTTAAAGGGTAAATTACCAACTTTAATTTGCATTAATTAAGCTCCAATTAGACTGCTTTTATAATGGTAGAAAATTTGGTATTTTATATTTTCCTTCTAGTGTTTTTTCTACCTTTTGAGTGTCCCTAATTTAAATATTTTATCAAGTGTAATGACTTTAAATGCGTATAAGTATAAAAATCAGTTACCTTTGAACCGCTTATTATATTTATATGTTAAAGTTTTGTTAAAATTTTTTTCTTGAACGCACTCGATAAATTACCGATTAGACGTTACAAGCCAAAAATTATTTACAAATATATATTTCTATATTGTATGTATAAATAAATATATTATATGTATTTCATTCGCATTTAAATTGTATTATGATGTTGTTTTTTTTTCTTGGAATTCAATAGCATAATGAAAATGTTGTTGAGTAACTTTTGATGTTTATATTTAAAGTAGGTGAACTAATGTCAAGGGCTGACTAAAAAGGAATCTCTGTGTTAATATAAGGTTTAAAAATTACTGTGGAATTTTCTTATTTCCTATTTTTATTTCCGAGTTCAACATTTAGTTAGTAGAACCAAAGAAGGTATAACAGATTTAATTAGTCTTAAAATTTCATGCAAAACGTGTTTTTATCTTATTTTGTCGTAATGTGTTTTCGTAACGAAAAATCAGTCAAATGTTAATCTTTTTTCGCCAGCAGAAAAAAAAATTAAAATTATCCCGATCACTTAGAAATGTATAGAGTTTGAAAAATATAAAATTTTCACATAGGGCTTCACTTTCATGTAGAAAGAAAGAAAATGCAAAATTTTTTCTTTCTCTTTGTGCCGAATGCTAAAATAGTACAAAATGTTTTGAATATTCGCTTTCGCGGTTGTGAATGTTGTCGATCTTAATCAAATAATTTTAACCTTCCAACAGCGGATATAGAATGCAGATGTAAAATGAGACAGTGTCGGTGTCCACACTTCCGCCCTTTTCCGGATGCTAGCATTATCTGGGAACTGCTCCATCGATAATTTATTGTTTAAACTCAGGTTCGGAGGGAAGGAAAAGAAGAGAGCAAGGTAGCCGGAGCATACAAGAGAAATGAATAAAAAGAAATTGTTGTTGACTTGTATTGATTGCTGGTCCGTGGATATACAGTCATGAAGCCAAGCTCGAAACCTTCACTGAATTTTTTTATCTTGTCTAAAATCGACAAGTTAGGTTTGAAGCCAAACATCCAGCAACAAAGGTGCCGTTAATCCATCGATTTACTCAATAGTTTTACACTTGCAAACAGTGTTTCATTGTTCACTGAAATTATCTTTCAAAAACTATCGCTTCTTTGTTAGAAACGGGTGGCGGATCGTATATTGTGATCATAAATTGGATTATCATTTACGTTTTTAGAGGGATGGTAGCCGTGACAGCTTTGGGCTGTGGAGATGAAAATACGACTCAATGGCAGCCTCTGTCTGTTCCATATCATTTTACGCATATCCCAATTCGGATGTAACTCCGCCAATTTCGCTTTCATTCATAGTGTATTTATTTAGGTTCAAGTGGCATTAAATGCGATTATCCGTCAACGGTTTTGTAACAGTTAGGGCGCAGCTTGTCAATTTGTATTCGGAAGCTTTTGGAAAAAGGCTGAGAGAGATACAAATTGAAAATGATCATATGTTTTTTCATCTAATATTATAATTCTGCATTCACCGCACGGTTTTTGCAACTTTTTTATTTTCAAAAGTTGGAATTTGTTAAATAAAAAGAAAAAAAAAAAAAGATTCTTCGAATATTACTTGACTGATAGTATGTTTCTTTCGATAGCTCTTTTGCGAATTAACAACTTCGAGTTCCGAATGTTGCTCCTAATAATTGAATATGACATGTTATATGTTCTTTTGTGAATTTAGATAATGTCCTTAACAGATCACTTCACAGCTTTCCAGTCTGGTACATAATTAAAATCATTCCGATGATGAACTAATATGAATATTAACATTTTTCCTCTATCAGTATTATAATGGAAGCATACGAATTTTTTATTTCATTTCATATTGATTACAAGATGAACTGTCTGTGTACGAGTTAAAGTCTGTCCTTCCCGTTTATAACTTACAAATTTTCAAGTTGATATTAAATTATTAATTACGGCTTTTACACGATTAAGAGATTAGTTTTCTCCAGTTGATTGAATGCCTGAAAAAGACTTTAATTCGGATTATGTTCAGAAAAGAATATTGGTGAAAGGAAAGTAATGGGATGAACGAATCCGATTCGGATCTCACTTAATGGAATGAATTCGAATGATAACCACAATTGGGTAGGAAGAAAGCTGAGGAAACAAGTAACGAAAGATTTTGCAGATTAGTCTTGAAGAATGTGTTGTTTCGCTCTTTTATACTTCATCATTTAGAAACATCGCGTATGGATTTGTCATTAAACGGTAAAATCGAGGTAATTCGAAATATTCAAATAATTAAATATTGCACGAAGGCATCAAAATTTTCTTCGGATTTTAAATATATTATTAATTCGATCCGACAGAACATTGTTATGTATAATTTCTTATGATCTTGCTTTGGATGTGAAGATTTCGGAGATCAAAGTTAATGCGATCGATTCACTGCCACACTCTCTGTCCAACACATTTTGGGCAAATTATTGCCTCCGCTTCTGTCTTAATTATACCTAGCAACAGAAGTTAAAATCGTAGCGAAATAATTTCAATAATGTTTTTAGTCTTTAAGATTTCCGTGTGCCATTAAAAAGGCATGTTTTCCACTTAACATTAAGCCGCATTCAGTCGGTTATTCGTTAAATTTGTTGGGATTATTTGTGGATCAATATCAATTAGGCATCTGAAATTTCACAGGTTGAAAATGGCTATATTTCGCGCTTCCATTTAAGACTCTTAATACTGCTTTTTTTTTTTTTTTTTTTCTTCAATTAAGAAAATAAAATTAAGCAAATCTTTGAAAACCTTTTTAAGTACTAATAATCCATTCCGTAAATTGTTGAAGAAAGTGGAAAGAAGAGAAAGAGGTAAGAGAGACAGAGGCAAACAGAGAGGCAAACAACAGAGGCTTTTCGGAAAATTCTTTTCTTTACGTTATTTTTGCGATTTTCAATTTAGATAAGTACTTTCTCCAAACGAGGAATATGAACCCGAGAAAATTCCTCTCGTTTGGTTTTTTTTTTTTTTGTTTTTAGTGTTCTTTTCCCTTAATTGAGCGCGGAGAATGATATTTTAGTTGGAGAAGACGGAGTGTAAAAAAATATGTATATATATATATATATATATGCACGGGGAATATGTTCCTCAAGTTACGTTTCTTTCTCTTTGAAGTTTGAGTTTTCACAGAGAGGCATACTTAATTTTAATCTGCAAAATGTGGGATATATATCAAAGAGAAACGGAAGATTAAATGTGGCATTTGCAAAAGGAAAGCGTAGCAGTTCCGATTTTTCCTGGCTTTGTGTTTCAAAGAAACAATAAATTAATGATGGAAAGGAAAAAAAAAATAAAAAGATATATATATATATATATATCTGTACCGAGAGAATTCCATAATCTGGAAAGATTTTCTTCGTTTCGCGCAACCGGTTAACGTGGTAACTAATTACAGTTTTTTGCTAGGAAAATATTTTGCAAGTATTTTTATTCAATTTTTTTTTTTAACGTAATTGATTTGATGGTTGCCTTTAAATATAAATAAGTAATAATGTAATAAATAACACATAATAATAATGTAATAAATACGTCTAAGAAGGGTTTTTCAATTGCCGCTCACAATGTTTGCGCGAATTTGGATGCATTCAAATAAGAAGCTTATCTGCCAATCGATTGGTTCATAAGAAAAAGATACGTTCACGTTAAGTTGACATTTACGGAACCACGGCATTTAAATCCTCTTGGGGCTGCTGCCAGAAGAGTTCCCAGACATTTTTGAACAAAACCGAGAGCTCCGTGAAAGAAGTGATGCGTCGTTACCGGGAGGAGCATACAAAGACATTTGCTTTGCACACTGATATTTTATGTTCCGTTCATCTGGGAAAAGGTGCTTATTCAATTGCGAGGAGGCTTTTTCTTTTTTTTACCCCTTTCCACCCTTCCTGTTGCCTCCGCGGCACATTCGCTTTTGGGAAAGCGCAGATCTGGTTGAATCCCTCGAATTGCATATTAGATCATCGCACATAAGTTTTTAGGAGGAAGATCGCTACCGAATTGTATCGAGGCGCGAAAGATTATTTCGAGAATTTTACATCTCGAATATTTACGGTTTCTGGGATAAAACGATCCTTTGAAGGTTCACGATTACCAGAGTGGGAAGGCATTTATAACTCTTTGATGTTGTTGTTTTTCATACATGTCGAATAGAATTTCCTGTTGATGGATCCTTAAAGCACATTAAATTTATTCCATAAAGTTTTATTTACCCTCCGCGAAATTGCATTTAATTTCTTTCAAAGTTCTGCTGCGCACATATAATGTGGGTGTTTTATAGTTTTTGTCGAAAGAATGCGGTTCGAAAAAAGCTTCTCGGGCATTGCAAAGTAAACTGTTTAATCCGAAGCTCTTCCAGGGGTATCTATCAAAAGTGACACTGATATACTTGACCTAACCTGATGTTTGTCATAGTATTTCCATATTTTAGTGATATTACGTTGACAAGCACTTTTTTTTTCCTCCCGGTAAAATTTCCACCGAAATATCCTTGTGTGGGAGTTGCAAATATTTCCACAGTAAGATTACCAACCTTGCAGAGGTAGAATATAGCCGGAAGCATGCAACACTTTCCCAACATTCAACAAGTAACTTATATTTCAAGAGCATGGATTTAAACTGAAAATTAGGTTTTAATATGCTATTTTAATTTTGCATTTTATTGGCATATGAAAAATCTGTTTTCCTCAATTGTTGTTATTTCGAAGTATGTCAGATATGTTGTTAAAAACAAGTATTTTTTTAAAAAAAATAAGTACATAAGAAAAAACTTGAGTGGATCTTCTTAAGCTGGAATAAAAAAGGAGAAATTCAAATTTAAAAAGAATCGCCATAAAATTTATATGACTGGATAATGTTATCCGAAACTGGTTTAAGTTAACATTACCCGGTTATACTTTTTTATAATATCCTATCTAAAAAAAAATGATTATTATTATACTGTGCAATCAAAGCCGACATTTTTGCGTTTTTTTAACCGATTAATTGTATAGAGATGATTTTACATAACAATATTTTTTTTACGTGAAAATACTTAATTTTTTTTTTTTAAAATAACAGTTGTTGGAAGATTATAACCTTATATGTTAGGTTATATGATAACCTTTTAAATTTTACAGTTTTATTTTATGCAAGTTCATCTATATGTGCATTAATATTTTTTTTTTCATATTTAGTATTTATACAGAAAAATTCAAATAGATGTTGTCTTCTTTCTGTTCGTATTTTAATCGTTATGTACAAACCTTGAATCTACACAGCCGATAATCCTCATACATATAAAATGCGCTTTTTCTTTTTTAATGGATTTCATCTCTGTCACCGAAAATCCAAACTGCATTACTTAAGATTTTTTTTTTATTAGAAATAACCGAATTCGCATTTAAATCGAATTTGATCAAAATTTAAAAATTAATGTCAATAAAGAAATATATTGCCGTTCGTTTGTCGTCAGGAGCATTTCTGTCTGCAGCAGATCTTGCTTACCTGGAAAAAGTTTCTAAAAGAATGAAATTTAATTTTCATTTTTTTGAAGGCAGCATGTGCCTGGAGAAAAAAAAAATATCTGGATTAAAACCTTTAAAAGTATAAATTCAATTTGATTTTATAATTCATTGGTTCAGATAAAGCGTTTCAGCATGAAATTGCCAGTTTCATATCTGATCCTTATTGCGTTAACCTTTTTCTCTTTTTCCGTAGGTCGTTCATCCGAACGTCGCTTTTAGCACCGAAAAAGGGATTTACATTGTATGTGTTTACACACTTATGGATCTACTTATTTTGCCAGGGAATGGAGAAGCGATTGGGGTAAAAAAGAAATAAAAAAATCGAACTTTTCATGTCTGCCGCGATATAAGTCGAAGATAAACTTTTCGTTGAAAATACCTTCTATTTTCCCCCATACGCTGATGAATGAACTTTAAGAGTTATGGCAGAGATAAGAACATTTTTACTCCTCTTATTCCGGAGTAAAAGGTGAGGAAAAATAAATAAAAGTGGCGAAATTAAATTTTTCAACTCGGAAGGGCCCAAAGAAATATTTTCAATTTCCTTCGCGATGGATTCATTACACGTTGGAGGTTCAAAGGAAAAAAGTTCGATGCTTCGCGTAAAATTGCAAAAGAAAATTTACAGAAACGGAAAATTATTATTAAATTCCATTCTTGAAGGAAACGAGGATTTGAAGCGGCGGTGACAAAAACGGGGAAATTGTCCGGCGTTATGCCTCATCCATTCGTGTTAAAAGGTTTCCACCCCTAGTGAACTGCCCTTAATTTTATTTGAAATTTGATACACGGTCTGAAATTAAAATCGGATGGCGCAAATATTTACAAACCGCAGACCGCGGTATCATTTTAAAATCTTAACAATAAATCTCGGTCCTTGGCAATTTACCGTTGAATGGCTTTGTATTACACTAAAATATTGTGCGTTACGTTGTACATAATTCCGGAAATGTCGTCAAAAGAATGTTTTTCGTAAAGAGAAAATCAAGGAATTCCTTACCTTTCAACACTGCCTCGGTTTATATTTCATAAATAATGCATAAGTATGCAGCCTTGTTGATCTTGGCTAATGAATATTAGAAAGATTGTATTTATTTATATTTTTATATGTGTACACAAAAAATCAAGGGAAGTACAGCATGGGAAAATCGGTAATGCGAAGAGACTGCAAACGTGGAAAAAACAATAAATAAAGGTCGGAAAGTCCACAATTCGCCCACTTTTATGCCCCTCGCAGTTTCTTTACGAGCAAGAAAGTTGATTTTTTTTTTTCTGTTGGGAAATCTGCGGGGAAGCATAACGTCCAGGAGGAAAACAAAAAAAAAAAAAAAAGGCAACTGCAATATTTCATCGCGGTACTTCGATGTTGGGGAGGTTTAGATCAAATTTTCCCGCGGAAAAATGTACATTGAAAAGGATGGAAAGAAGCACGCAGGATGAAGGGGTGGATGAAAAGGAAATATCCCTTTACGGTGAAAGCCAAGTCCCAAGATTTGTTGTGAATGAAAGTCAGATAAAGTGGCATGTCCCTGGATTTTTTTTTTTTTTTTTTTATTATTCAAGATTCGCCTCGTCAGATAAAGTTCATCTTCAAAAAAGCTCGTCTTATCTTTGGTGCCATGCCCCCCCCGAACGACTCGGCAGGCAGGAAAGGATCGGAGCATCTGGGGGCGAATCGTTGTTTGAAATATTAAATTATGATTTAAAAGAGAGAGGAATTTTGCATTGTGGTGAATTCTCGTTTTCCCACAATGTTAAAACTCATCAAAGTTTCAAACTAAATTCGCTTATGAAGTAGCTGCTTAAAGTCAAATTTTCAGTTGCTGCATGTCCCCGTTTACTTTTTTAGTTGGCTCCTCCTTTTTTGGGTTTGCGATATATGCCTGGATCTTCGTGAGCTTTTCTTTCTGTCGTTATTTCGCATTCCCAGTGCAACGTTCGCCTGGAATCCGATCCGTTTGACCGGGGAAACCTTAAAATTATTCGCAAAAGGAAGTGATTGGCAGCGATTTGATTTCAGTGTTATTTAAAAATCGCAGGTTGATTTTCTCCGGGTCTCATTTGCCCCGTTACATCTATATTTTAAAATAGTCGCAATTTTATTTCATGAATATGCATTAACATGTACTCATGCATAAAAGCAATTTCGGATTTTGTTTCATATGTTTTTTTTTCGCTTTTCGAAAGCCGGAAGGACATTTTAATTTCCTTCATAATATGTTTGACACTTAAAATAACGTGGATTATTGTTTTTGATAACTGCTAAGCACATTTTTTCCCACTAAAACCACGCGCGTTTAAATGTACATTGTCGGTGTTATTTTCAACATTTTGTATTTTCATTAAGAAAAAAAAAAGTACACAATGTTTCATCATCATTCTACCTGTTCTGCCTGTCGATTTACGTTAGCGCCATTTTTCCGTTGATGAAAAGATGCAAAATGAAGATAATATCAAGACATTTCAGGGTAAAAAGTTTTGAATGGTATTTGTTTTTTTTTTATCGATTTTTAAGACAAGTATTTATGTAAATAAAGCTGTTTGTATGGTTTATTAATAACAACAGTTATTGTTTGATTTCTGAAAAGAATGTAAAATGAACGAAATCCTTTTCTTAAGTCAATTAACATCTTTCGTTGAAAGCTACATTTTTCTTTCTTTTCTTCTTTCTTTCTTTCTTTTTTATTAAATTTGGTTTCCGTATTATTAATAAAATAAGGAGTGATTATTTAAGATTTTTTTTTTTAATAATATCCGATCTTAGGCGAATATTGCAAAGTATGATTCTGTATGGAATTTTGAATTTCGCGTGCGTAACCGAAAGCATTGAAAATACAGCTTTCATCACGCCATTCTTCACTTAAGATTACTTACCGTGGCGCAATGCCACCGTCAAATTACCATCATTTATATCAATTTCGTGGCTGTAGAGTCGTAATTTCTATTTTTTTTTTTTTTCTGTTCTTGAAGCCAGGTAAACGCATAAATTTTGCTGTAAAAGTACAGATTGCGGGATTTTTTTTTCCCTGCAATGTTATTTTACCCTTAACTCCTTTCCACCCCGAGATTGCGATTCTTAAACCGAACTTTGGTTTTTTTTTCCCCCATCTGAAAATAATAAAACTTTTTTTCATTTAACTTTTTTTTGGGCGTTGTAAGGGATGGAAAGAATTCGTTTTTCATGTATTATTAGAGTTTCAAGTGGGTGAGGTAATCGCGCCGAGATTCTGATTTTTCCCTCCCCTCCCCCCTCCCCCCCCCGTTCGAAAATTCATCGGATCCATTCGGAAAAGTTATCCAGAAATTAAGGTTTTTTAAAATCTCCGGACTGTGCTAAAACCCCGCTTTTCGGATTGGAAAAAGCAATCGCCGAGACGGGAAGGGCGGGGGAAAAAAAAAGAAAAAAAGGAAAGAACCGAAATATGCTTCGGAATAAATGAAGTCCTCCGTCGCCAGGCCCTTTGCGCTGCCGGAAAGAGAAATGCTGCAGAAAATTTTCACTCAACCCGAAGTTAATGGTATTAAAAGTTTTGGATGTTTTCTTCGGGGAGGGAATCCGGAAGATTTGCATTGCCCGAGCGGCAACAGCCAGGATTTTTCCCCGGTCCCGTCGTCTTTTCCCTTTTCCCTGGTATTTACTCTGTCTTGTTTCGCAGCCCCCAATAAAAAAATTTTTTTTTTTTTTACTTATCCTCTCATCGAAGGCCTCGCCCCCGAACGTCTACCCGCCTAACCTAAACCAAGAGCTGCGTCGTGAAAATTTTCTTTGATTTCGAGGCTCGAAATTTTGATGGCAAATGGGGGAGGGAAAAAAGGGAAGGAAAAGATTTACATGAGGCGAAATAGTAATGTTTACCGATTTTAATGTTACTGTAAGATTGAGATGGGATTTATGACGGTTAATTTGGATGGATGAGAGAAGTTGATTTATAAGCGCCAGGATGAAGGGATTCGCAAATCCCAATTTAATGAATTTTCGCGCAGTGGATGATTGCTTCATTTAAATCCAAAGGGACATTTTTAAAAAAGGCACTTCATTATTTTTTTTTTTGGGGGGGGTGGATGGCACTTGCGCCTCAAAGCTATCTGAAATCGATTCCGCTACGGCTAAATATTTCGAGGAGCGAAAGGTATGCTTCCGTATATATTTATCCGGGGATTAAAAAAAAAAAAAAAAAAAAAAGTCAGCCAAGCGAACCGCCCGCCGCCATCAAATTATTCGTTTTTCCGCTGGAGCAATATCATAAACCTTATGCAGATCGAAAGGTCTCTCTGCTGAAATAATCAAATTTGACATTTTTCATCTTCTCGCGCATTTTGCTCATTTTCCCGTACATTTTAAGATTTTATTTAGATTGATTTTTCGATATTGGCGTAATTGAATGTAAAAAGAAGGTATGGCCCTTGCATCATTTTACACTTGATCGGCCGATTCGGGTCTTTCAATTTGCGCGTTTCGGTGCCGCGTTTAAATGCCACTGACTTTGGCAGCAGAGCATTTCGTCTGATGCAATGATTCTGAAATGTACATAATGAGATCGTGCATTAACAGTGAGGGCCTTCAGTTTTTCAATTGCTGCATTCGGAAACTTCTTGCGGGAGCTTGTTTCGCCTTCTCATCCATGCGTAGGGAAATGCACGAAGTCACGCCCGGTGTTATTTGACTTGATTACGGGAAATTTTTCGGCGTGACGGTGCCGCCGGGATTCAGGTTCGGTCAACTGACAGCTCCAGGTTTTGTATGCCTTCCTGCTCGCTGTGTACGTTTCCCTAATGAATTTTTGTGCGGTGATTATTAAGCAGATATAGAGAAATTTAATTTTTTTTTACTTGGCAGACCGTTGTTACAACCCTCAATCCGAAATCGGCTAACTCTTATCCCTAACCCCAGCCTCCTTTTCCCTGCCTCTTCTTTGTTTTATTATAGGAATATCGGTTGCTTTAACAAGAGGATCTTCAAAGCGAAAATAATGAGAAGGAACTTCTTTTTTGCTATGAGAAAAGTTTGGGTTTTTACACTTTTCCTATTGTTTAAGGGAAAAAGAATGGGAAAGCGTGCGGGGGGAGGTACGGAGTAAAAGTTTGCGATAAATTCATGACATTTCCAAACTTTCCACTTGCAAAGAGAGGAAAAGTTTCAATTTGTTTATCATGAGATTTTTTTTTCTTACCCATACCTGTAATTTTCCTTTTTTCGAAAAAAAGGAAAGGAAAGGAAAAAAAAAATTTCTTTTCACCTGTTCGGAGAAATGAAAAAGTTGCTGAATTTCGAGTGCGCCCAGGTTCCCCAGTTAAGGCGAGGTTTTCCTTATTTTTTTTTTTTTTCCTCTTTTCTTACCAGTTTAATAGACGTACCTATCTGGGATTTTAAAGGATGACAGTTCGTAAAATACGAGTAAACTTTTGGGAAAGAAACCACAGAAAATCGTTGGATCACTATAGTATGCATGCCATTGCCTGTGGGAGGAAAAAATTATTCTTTGAAATTATAAAGTTGTGGTTTTCATATAAATCTTAAAACTTTTTTTTGAAGTTGAATTTTTTAAAAAAAAAAAAAAAAACTTTTTCGGAACGATTGGCTGCTGCTGAAGTAATATTTATAGTTTCCCTTTGAAAACATATCATTTATGTGGAAAAAAAAAAATATATTTTACCGGGTTTTAAAACAAAATGATGCCCGGGTGCCCTTATTTTTCATGCGGCTTGAATAAAGTCAAGTATAACAGTAATAAAAATAATAATAATTAATAATAACAGCAATAAAAAACCTAGCGAATTTTCCTGAACCGCTGAATGAACGAGGAAAATCTCAACTTTTCAGTTTTCAGACGATGGGTAATACTTTCTTAAATTTTTAGGAATTACATTTAACTTGAATCACACGGCTTATTATGCGACTTAAAACTGAATGATGAATATTTAGTACAGTTTTAATATGCGTCAATTCAACAGATTCATATCGATTTACAAAAGTCTAAAAATATTTGACGATGTAGATTTCGGTCACGGATTTATTTTAGAGATTATTTTAGAATTGTATAATAAATTAAATTCACAGTGTTTATTTTAGAATTAAAAATTAATATACTTTTGTGCGTCCAGAGAGATAAGTTACTTTTTTGTTACGGAAAGATACTGATAGAATTTTAATTCTCTTTAATAGAAAAGAAAAAACTTTAGCATGTGAAAGTTGGGGCCCGGTTCCATTTTAATTTATTTTTAAATTAATAATTTAATAGTTCAATTAAAATACATGTATTTTACATTTATCTTTATACTTATTACACGCGCGACGTTTCGAACGTGATGATTCGATCGCGGACTTATTTTTAACTAAAGCGGAATATATTTTATTTTGTGCAGCGCTTTTTTTTTTTTTTTTTAATAAAGTTTTTTCTCATTATTTCCTTTACTTTTAATTATTTAAAATTACCAAGTTGAAGATTGCTAAAATGTATAATTTTGAATGAATATAAAATGAATATAACTTGTATTAAGAGCAAACAATAGGGGAAAAGCGAAAGTTTATCTTTATTTTAACGTTGTTTGCTAATAAAAATTATGAAAGTTTATTAGGTAATTTTTTTTTTTTTTTTTTTTTTTTAAATAAAGACCAAATTATTTTTGAGAAAAAGGAATAAAAAAAAAAAAAAAAAAAAAAAAAAAAAAAAAAAAAAAAAAAAAAAAAAGAAAAAACAGGAGAGAAATACAGCAAAACAGCCTAGCTTTAAGAAATAATTTGCCTTTTTTTAAATTTGATCTCTTTGAAGTCCGCAGAGATTTGCTTGTTTGTTTGTCTTTTAACCCAGGCAGTGACAGCAAAGAAGAAAAGCAGAGAAAAATAAAAAGAGAGGCATGCAATTCCTTTGTCCTAAGCTGCAACAGCAGAAGGTAAAAAATCCTGCTAGTCTGTCAAATAAGGGAGGCTGTCATACAGTACAAAACCTCATCAGACACCCACAGAAAACAACATAAATGTTGATAAATAACATATAATATACAGATGCACAAGGAATCAAAATAGTGCACAATACTTTTCACACCAAATGATTTATTCTGCCAATGAAAATGACAGTAACTGAGCAAGGTCTGGAAGTCTAGAGGTTGGTTCAAGTTCCTATCAATCAGGAAACAAGGTAAGAAGGAATTTTAAACATAATTATTAGCATGCAGCTAATGAACATGGAGAAGATATGCACAGCCCATTATGCTAAGGAGAGTTTCTTTAAAATGTACCAAACCCCAAAATACTTGAAAAAGTGCACTGAACTTCAGTGAGACTTTACATAACAGCTTGATTGGCAACTAGAATAGGCCCCATTTCTCAAAGCATCCTGATGGGGCTTTGGGCAGGGTGGAGCATGTGGGAGAGCAGCTTTTCAAACTGTGTTCTGTTCCATGATCCCATCTAGATCATTTGGACATGCAGTGTTTAGAAAATAACATTTATATGCTTCACTGTCTACATGCTGAAAAACTGTTTTGAGCAGGGAGGACAGCTGAATCAAAGATTGCTGGGTCTACTTACGTACTGTCAGCTGAACCTTTGTTTCCTATCCTATTTTGGGTTGGCATTTTTGGTGCAATCTAGGATATTTTTTAGCACAACAAAAAAACACCAGAAAAGAAAAATATAAAAGCAAACCAAAAAAGTCCAAAGGGCAACAGACTCAAAAAAAACCAACCAACCAACCAAAACCAAACAAACAAACAACAAACCCCCCCAAAACCCAGAGGAAATAAAAGAAAGTAAGCTAGGGCCACATTGGCTTAGACCAGAGTTTAGAAAGTTCTTTCAATCAGCTCTACCAGTAATCCTATAACCTCACCTACAATACAACTTACTCTTTAGCTATTACAGTCCTCCTGAGCAAAGACAGATAATCATGTTGAATTGTGACAAATTATACGGTGGTTTTGAGATGTCAACAAGCACTCACAAGGGAGTAGGGCAAGACCACTTAAATCCATTTCATTTGTGACTTAATATTGTGGGTTAAAACTTATATGACCTTTGCCAATATATGTGCAGGAGAAAAATCAAATCCCAAGTCTCAAAAGATTCCTAGCAATAAGATACACAGTTTCTGACAGGTCACCCAAGGCACAGTCTGAAGTTTATCATGGAATTCTTACTGATGGATTAAGCACCACTTTAACCAGAATAACAATAAATAAAAATCCCCCAATGGAAAAATGTAGAACTGTATAAAATTTAAGGGAACAACTAACTTTTAACATCTTCATACATATGTTTTCCCCACCAGCAAAAAACATTCTTAGACAGCTCATATAGAGTATTCTTCCTGAAACTGGATCACTCAAAAGATCTCTAACACTTGAGATTTAAAACCAATGCACTTACCAAAAAAAGCTGCATGAAGCAAAGCTCCTTTCCGGCCATTGTAAGCCAGACTTTTAACCTTTTCCTTAGGCAGAATTTGTGCTAATCCCACTGGGAGATTTGTTCAAGTGAGGACAGCAATATTAAACTCCACTAGCAGCAAGAATCAAGGATATCACTTCAATGATTTTAAAATTAAAACCACGTAAGTATACTTGTTTGGTCCAAATGTGTATGACTGTTAGCAAAACAGAACATTTCACAGGCCTGCGTAATACAAGGATAGCTGCAGATTCAAACGGGGCTACTTTCAAAGCACCCTTACTTGTAATGAACAAGCACAATGCAAACATTGTGAGACCAAATTCTCTCTCCAGAATCTGGCAGAGATACATGCTCTCCAGAATCTGGCATGAGCCCAGGAAAGGGTAATGGAGTATGTGTAACGGAAGGGAAGAAAGGCTTTATCGAGGCAAGCAGAAGGGAACCTAAAAGGTTCAGGTGAGGGAGGAAAGGCCCATCTTCCCATCTCAATTACATCCTCTGCCTGATGCCCTAAGGAAAGAGTAAGCATAGCTCGATCAAAGTTTTCAATGGTTTAGCTCTCTATTCCCAGAATACAGAAATTGTCTGTATTTTTGCCCTTCTGAAAAAGAAACAAAAAAACCCAACAACAAACAAAACAAACAAACAAAGAAAAAAGAGATGGGGAAATCATTTAATCCTTAAATAATACGTGCTATCAGCAACATAGTGACATGGTGTCAGGCCTCTGTCCTCAGATATACTGATGAGAAAATATCTGAGGGTTACAGTATACACCAACCAGAACAATCACATTGCTTTCCATTGTATACATTATTTCTACCTTTGCAAATGAACTGAAGATTCAGGATATTTAAACAAGAGAAGAGCATCTGACAACTTATTCTCTATCACTTTCCTTTGTACCAGTGAGTACCATCAATAGCAAAACACAAATCATAATAACCTTATGAGAAAGAAGCTTTCCTAAGTAAATATGAGGGTCTTCCATCTTCACGGATCAAATGCCATGAACAGCATAAAAGCATAAATCACATCTTCATGCAGTGTAAACCAACCAACATAAGACAATCTATAAAAAATATGAGCATCTCCCATGCCAGTAGAGGCTGAGAGAGCTGGGGTTGCTCAGCTCAGAGAAGTCTCAGGGGGTGGGTGAGTGTGTTTTATCAATGAGTATAAATAACTGGCAGGAGGGTGCATAGAAGATGAAGCAAGGCTCTTCACACTAGTGCTCAGTGAAAGGACAGTGCAAGAAGTTCCCTCTGAACATCAGGTTTTACTGTGAAGGTAACTGAGAACAAGCATAGGTTAAAAGGCTGTGAGGTCTCCGTCCTTGGGGATATTCAGAAGTTGTGTTAACTGGCTCCAGGTGCCCCTGCTTGAGCCCTAGGTTGGACCACACGCCCTCCAGAGGTCGCTTCAAGCCTCAACCATTCTGTGATTATGTTGATTTTTAAAAACCTGGAGTTTCCAATTTCAAGGCTAAATTTGTGATATTAAATACCCTTCCAACTTCAGGCCACAAATTCTAGACAAAACCATAGTATTAATAATTGTACTGAAGAAATATGAAAGAGTGCACTTGCACATGTTGCATGAATGGGGTAAATCAGTCATTAAAGGTTCCTGTTTTCTGTATTTATAAATGAAAAATTAACACTGAGTATTTATTACAACGCAACGTGAAAAACAGTTGACTCTGCAACAACACTCCAAGATAAGAAAAATATTGCTCACTCTGTATTAAATGTGACTAGAGATACACTAAATTTCAAGTACTCTGGACTACTATCTCATCACTATTTTCCAACATGCACAAGAACATACACTTAAAACATAGCCTCACTTTCCAGAACAGATGCTACAAAAACACAGAGGTAAAGCTAGGAGTGTGGTTGATGAGATAGTACCAGCCACTCCTTTTTTAAAGATATCTCTCCCATGTTGGACTTGTAATATCCAAGATAAGGAGTATCTCATGCTAACCAGCTTCTCTGTCATGCCTAATTGTGTAATTACTCTTTTGCTACCTTCCTCTGCATCTTCACTGCCCCTTAACATTACAACATTCATCTTACTCTTGTTGTTTCTCAGAATTTTACTAACTGGTGAGCTGATATATTCAGGAAAACTTTTAGGAGTATGCAACTCACACTACTAAAATTCAAAAATTATAAATGTACTCTTTTATTATTGCATAACTATTTAGAACTGATGGGCAATATCCATGGATCACATGCATAGCGCTTCCATTAATTTAATAGGAAAATACTAAGGACTAAAGGAGCACATAGAGTTGTGAAGTGCCATTTGCCTACCTCCCATCAGCTAAGATTAAACCTTAAAATTTATCATCACAATGAGTGACTTTTATATTCTTGAATCCAAATTCTATTTAAGCTATACAAAGAGGCTCATACCTTGGTATGAAACAGTAGATTAAGACTTGTTAAAATGAGACTAAATTTGGTTATGTTAGATACTTTTCAAAAGGTAGAAAGTGTTACATTTTTAAAAAATGTTTCTTCAAAAAAGCATTACAACTGGATTCATTCTGTTTCCAAGAATACTGCTGTAGACCAGATTCAGACACTGTTCAAGAATAAAATGTATTTATACAAATATTCTGAATTTGGAAAATGCTTATATAAGAACAGCTTATTGACAGGACAACAGAATGTTCTTTTTAAATGTCAAAATAAAATACTGTATCATTTGATCAAATACTTTCTTGGGGGGAAAAAAACGTTAAATAAGCCACTTCCCTGAAAAGACCATAAGAAACGCTATTGATGTAACACATACTTATCTACCACTTTATTTATCAATAGTGGTAATTCCACAAACTTAAGGGAATGTTTCTGTTTTGTCTTATTATGAATTGTTGCTGCTGCATCCCCTCTCCCATTTAAAATCACTTTACTTAGAACGATATATATTTTGGGCATTGGAATATATTTGTAAAACTAGCAGTTGCGGTAACAAGATGAGGTTTACATGTCTGTCCACATCAGCACCATGTACTCAAGATGAATTTCAGCTGCCAAAAAGGTCAATCCACACTGCTTGCACAAACCTGCCTTTATGCTCCTGTTTATTATGCTCCCATGTAGTAGATGTCTCGTGCACTAAAACAGTGCAGCCATATGTCAACATCTCTCTGGTGGTTCCCAATGTTCTAAACAAGAGCAAGGGTGCACTGAACCTCCCATGTAAACTTTATACAACAGATTCAGCAGAACTGTAATTATTTACAAAATGATGGCATGAGAAATCTCTGGATTTATATCTCACTTTAAAGTAACAGGGATTGTGTCCACGTAATTCTCGAGTTCATGGTAGGTGTCTAATTTACTTTCTTATTTTTGGTATGATAATATACAACTCATGACTCTTAAAAAATCTATGTCATTACTTTTTAAAGTTACTAATATCTTTCTAAAAAGCACCTCTCCCTCTCTCTCTTTTTCCTCTAGTTTATTTTTCTTTTAATAAAGGCACTGTATTTAATTACAGATGAACCTGTACATTGAGTTATTGGCACTACATGACACTTGTGTCTTGGATTCCAGTTATTCCCTGGATAGAAAGGAGTCAGTAAACGAGAGAACAAAATTCGCTCAACTGCAGAGGATAACTACAAAGCATAATTGGTAGGTAAATTCCACTGAAGTCCATTTTCAAACTTCTCTCAAATCCTAACATATTTGTCATTATGTCAGGTCCTCACCTGACAAACAAATGACTATGCCTTTTCCTTTGTTCTTTACAGACAAATTGAACAGGACAGCACACAGGGTCAGGCCTACCTGAAACCAAGTGCACTCAGGGATTCTGGCCCCAGCTGATAGCAGTTTTGCAGGACTATACTTCACCAGTCCTCCCATGCTCTGAACTTAAAATGTGTCCCTCTCTCAGTCTTCTTCCTTCTTGCTTTTACCTTTAAATATTTTTTCTCTCCCCTCAAACAGTCCACATACAATGAATCAAGCTACTTCTATAAGATCAGACTGACTAAGTAAATACGACACCATGGTTTTTAACTTAATAGCCACAATGTTTATGAACATTTGCATTGACTGCTTTCCAGTTGCTTTAACATTTTAATATGCAATTAATATACATTAAAGTCTCCCTACATAATGCATATTGAATTACCTTTACTCCATGTAGGAAAGTGTTCAGTTGTTTTTGTTGCAAAGCTGATATATAATGAAATAGTAACGATTATTTTTAATACTGTGTTGCTTGTCTTAGGATCTCCAATGATTGAGTATAATGAAGTATTTATTATTTCTACTTCAGGACAAGCAAACAGTGTTAAATGGCTTCTCCAGAATCCAGGGCTTATGGTCCTCTGCTCCAGCCACTCTTACTACAGTTTGTTATTTCTCTATGCTGGTGGGCCTCTTGCCTGATTTTAGGACAGTTAAATAATGTAATTAAACAATTAAGATGATTGTCCTTAAATGATCAATTAAGACAGAATTCTAAACATGCTTTCTCATTTGGAATTTAGCCTACTTTTTATCTCGTTCTGTGTATCAAAGACAAGGCAGCTAGGCTGAATTCTGAAATCACTGCACTTCTTACATTATGTGGTTTATCCTAAGTATATCCTCATTTATATGAGTGCTATGTGGTGAGTGCTCCTTTTATAGGGAAAATTTACATCTATACAGTCAATTAATGCAGCCAACAGCTGCATGGATGTAACGTGAAGAAAAGAAAGTTTTTACTTCTTGCTGTTCCACATATATTTGTTACTTTCTTGAGTATCTGGCAGATCTAACAAGTAAGTTCTAGAGTTGCAATGAATGTCCATACTAAGCATCTGAAGTTTGCTGAAGTAACCTTTACATGCTTACTTAGAACACTTTTAGTTAATTACATGGGGACTGGGGCAATAAAAACCAAAGCCAGTGATAGCACAGTTACCACACCCCTATTTAAATAGGCAGAACAGAGCTGATAGAAATAGAGAGGCTACAGGGATTTTGTGATATGCAAATAAAACTGGCATGCCTAAAACATGCTTTATCTCTAATTGCAGATATTGTAATTTCATTTAAAAGGAATAATATTTAAATAAAAGATTACCCACTTAAACAAGTTTTCTCTCCAAGCTTCCCTCTCTCAGTTTTAAGTCACTCTGTTTAGATCCTTTGCAGAACTGGTGTCTTTCTTTACTAGTTTCATTCTGTATCATAAACATTCTGTGTTATTACAGACATCGTGGTATCAAACTCCAGATAGCCTGATGTTTTAGGGGAAAAAATTGGACTATTTAAAGTGATTATAACTTTCCACTTGATAGTTTAACATTCTACAATCATTACTGAGTCTGCAGGCACTGCTAACCTGTTCTGGTGAGACAAACATGTCTTTTCTAATGTTTACTGAGATATTGTAAATTACTTAATGTACAGCAGAGTACGTTTTTCTCTGTTAATCTAGATCTGATCCCTGAGGGGCTATTTATTACATATGTATACAACTTGTCTGTAGAAGTGAAGTTAATGTAATATGACACAAGTAGCATACACTGTTTAAATGTGTTCCAGAAAGTTAGCAAATTTAGTTAAAAGAACATTTACATGCTCTTCTGCTTGGAAAGCAATGAGGAAAATGGTTTTAAATATTAAATACTGCCGTTCACTGTAGGTGGCCAATTAATACACTGTATCCAAGCTGGAACAAATCCTTCAAATATATACATAAAGCATATAATCTCTTATCTGCTTAGGCATTATCAAATTTTTAACAAATCCTAGTAACTTCAAACACAGCTTTAATGGGATGTAGTACTAAAACATGCAAAGTAAAGAAGAGAGTTTTTAAGAACATAATCTGGTTTAGAATGTTTCAAGAGAACTGCTTTGAAATGCAATTATAATCTTAACCCATGAGTAAATGTGCGCCATCTTGCAGAATTAAGTTACATGAATTAATATATATAGAGATATCCTCTTGTTCCTAACACTTACCACAAATTGAAAATGGGAGTTTACATCTCAAGATACAGAAGTATCTTGAGATGATTCTAAAGGGTAGCTATGTTTGAACACAGGAGCACATTTATGGCTACAAGCTTGGTCCCTGTAAATGTTTTATTTGATGATGAGAGAGAAAGTTTACTTGAGTTAGAATTCTGGCAGGATTTTACAGCTATACAAATAGTTGGAACATATTTTAATAGCATCTATCTGACTTCTGCATCTTTATCTCACTAACATAAATTTAACACAAGGTATCTTTTTCTCAGGGTGCAAAAAGCTCAGCGTGTGAGTTGCTGGCCCCCAGACTGTCTCAGCTTTCCGTTACACATATAGCGAAAACATTTATTCCAA
>JAOWBB010013413.1:0-57766 GCA_028565995.1 Ricinus marginatus
TAAATATATACTATATATAAATAATTCATAATTATTAATTATAATTAAATCAAAAATAAATTTAAAATAATTTTAGAATTAATTAATAATAATAATTGTTTTGAAGTAAAAAATAACTTACTTAACGGATCTAAAGCTTCAATTTCTGGATCGTTTTCATAGTTGTCTCTAATGACTGTTTGCACATTATTACTTTTAACACTATTCAAAATTTTATCGTCCGACAGAATTATTTTGTCAGTAGTTTTGTGAACAGGCGATATCATGTCGGAGATCATTTTAGGAGCTCCATTAGCCGTATGAATTTGATTAGTTTTCCTACTTTGTCTTTGAATAATTTCTCTTTCTATCTCAGTGATTTGCCTTTTCATAAGTAATACAGTAGGGTTATTGTTATCTGTATCGCTTGCATGACCTGAAGACAAACCGTCTTCCAGGATTGGCATTGATGAGTATATTCGAAGAGAATCCGCTATTTGCATGCCTCCACCATCATTCTGATCACCATTACCTAAATGTTTTCCAATTCCTTTTGAATACTGCCATGTTAATTGCTTCAATGTTATAAATTTGTTAACACAGCATTTAACTCACGGGACAAATTTTTATAAAATTATATTCAAAAAGCATAAAATCAATCTTTCAACTAATATTTAAAATCTAACCTAAAGATGTCAATAATATTTTCGCATTATTAATATTTATTAATGTGACTGTTATTGAATTTATAAAATGTAGTAAATGTAATAAATGTAACAAGAGTTAGGCACATTTTTCGCAACAAAAGCAATATCACTCTAAGTATGCCTGGCAAATTAAGATTTTACAATACCCTGAATGGAAGGTTGTTCCGCTAAGTCTGTTTCCATAAGCAAAAGTGAAACCTCGCTATCAAGATCGCCACAATTTGAATCGCAATCCGTTGTTTCAGGTGAGAGAGTAAAATTTCTGCTGTGACCTACTTGAAGTCCTACTTCAGTGTCACCTAAATCTTCCGTCGAACCTGAATCAGCAGATAAATCCAAGAAATTGCTTTCATGTTCTCCAAGTTCTTGTTCCTAAAACAGAATAAAAATTAAAACATTTAAAACTTCAAAAACTTGATAAGCGCAAAGTCGTATCCGAAACATTTTGAATTTTGAAATTCTAAACTCGGAGTTACAAAAATTATACCTTTAAATTTTGATTTGGATTTTCTATTGCTGAATGATTTTTTTTTTTTTCGGGCGATTCTTGGTTGGTTTGTTGTTGCGGGACACCCTTGGCTAATCTCAAACCAACATATGCACTTCCACGCCCTGCCTGACGTTTTAATTCATAGCCTAATTCATCGAAATCCTTTGAGGAATGGAAAAAGAAATAAATTTTTATTCAAGAAAACAGAAAAATTTCTATTTTTCACTTAAAAATAATAAATGAACCTTAAAATCATTTGTGTTATTATCCCTTTGCTTGAAAAATTCATCTAAAACTTTTCGTGTCTCTGAGAATTCATACAGATAATCAAAGGTTGAATTAGATGTAGTTTGGTTTGGACTAGTAGACGTGCTAGAAGGTTTGTTCGTAGAAGACTGATCCAAAACACTAGATGTCTGAACTATTCTCTGGAAAGGAGTAATTATAATTAATAAATTAAACTCATTATAAATATATATATAATGATCATTTTAATAAAGTATGTATGTGTGTTTATATATATACATATATATATATTTTTGGATGGAAAAAAGTCTTAATTCAAGGAGGAAATTCTAAAAGATGTTTATTTAAGGATACATTTATTGAGGTTTAAAACAGATTCGCTACTAAATAAAAAAAAATTATTGTTTTAAAAATACCGAAAGTTAAGAAATACGGAAACAGATTATGAAGATTATAGTAATTTTTAAAAGGATATTGATTTATTGGATATAATAAAACAAATTTTTTATTTCTTCTCAAAAATCTTAAATTTTAAAATAAATTAATTTTTATTTTATTTAAATTTAATGATATAGTCTAATAGTAAAACATGAAAATGAACAAAATTAAAAAAGTTATAATCTCTTTCAAAAATAATGATTGATAAGTTTTCTTTTTACTCACAGAAAATATAATAATAATGAGTATTCATATTCATTACAAAAAAAATTGTTTTTGAAAAAAATTTTATTTCTATTACTTTTTTTCAATTTTGAATGCAATTTAATGCGCGACACAAGCTTGTTAGGAAAGCCTAAGGTTTTTGGAATGATATTTTTTATTCCATCTACAAGTAAAGCAATGTAATTATCATAATATAAAATTTTTTTCTCTTTTTACTTACCTGCGGGAATCCAGGGCGAGGAGGGTATACACTTGGTGAAGCCAGTAAACTATGTGCACTAGGTAGAAGGGGATGATTTGGATTTTGCGTTGTTTCCGAATGCCTAAGACCATATCTTCTTGGTGAACCTTCATATTCGGCGATTGGAAGTCCTCCGATCATCTTCGGACTTTTAGGTTCCAGTTCTTGGGCTAATTTACCATCCACTTCTTGCACTGTATTTGTCACCTAACATCGAAAAGTTTTATTTATTTTTAAAACATAAAAACAAAATAAATATTTGTCACAATTTTTAATTTGCAATACCGCACATTTAATTCTATATTCGTGTGCTTATGTGTATATATATATATATATATATTTTTTATTTATAAATCCAAAATGTTAAAATTTAATTGATATTGATTTTAAAAAAATTCATTCTCCATTTTCCATGAATCATTAAATTCGGCTGCAAAGAACAAAATTTTTTTTAATTTCCCTTCACTGCATCAAAAAATATGATTTTTTCGAAAAAAAAAAAAAGAATTTTTTCCCCTTCGAAACCATTTTCCATTCTTCACTAACGCATCAATAGATTCGAAAATTACAGAAAGCTTAATTTACCAACATCTGTTTCATCTTAAGTTGTTTCTCACTTGATCCAAGTAACATAATGCAAGTTAACTTTAATTTACTCCTCGACCTGCTCGTATGTGCGTTAACTCTTTCGATATTTTCAAATGTTTCCTTCCCCCGTTCCATAATATATAATGCAGTAAACTTCGTATTCGAATTGATTTCTGTTTGTTGTGGAACGCTAGGACTGCCGTCTTACCTTAAAAAAATCCGAAGGAGTCTGATGATAGCTCGGTGGACTAGGACTTGATCCTCCGCTTCCTTTACCTTGCTCGAGAACCTTCCTATCCGCTTCAAGACGCCTTCTCCATGTGTTGCTGTCGCCTATGTCGTCGAAAACAACCATTTCACATCCTGAGGTACCCGAGCACACACTGTTTGTGACCGCCGGGTCGTAAGATAACGTTACCGGATGATTGGAAGATCTTTGATGTTTCACGGAATGGATTTCGGTAGAGAACACGGTTTCCGTTATTTCGCGATTTTCTCCCTTTCCAACCGAGGGTTCCCAAACGCTTTTCATCAAGGGAGACTTGCTCTTGATCGATCTTTTGTCTCCTCCCTCTGAAATCAACTCACTGTTGCATCTAGGCTTGTTCCTCATTGCTTTGCTCCTGCTCTGCGAAAACAGTTCTCTTCCTCCTGCTATCTCGATTATTCTGAAAATAGTAAAAAACAAATACATGATCCAAATGAAATGTAATTCTTCAATCAACCGTTTGGTTGGTTTTAATTTTATCGAAGTGTGGAATGTGACAAACATTAGACAAATGAAACGTGAGATAAAAATCTGAAGTTAGAAGATGCTGAAGACAAGATCAAAACTCAAGCCTTTTTCAAGTTCAAATGATCATCATCTGACCTACGGGTCAGAGGTGGTGATTCGACTTTGGATTAATAACTACAATTTTATTTTAAAATTCTTATATAATCTTACCCAATATTTTCTAATATATTGCCAAAAAAATACTTAATTCCTAAAAATAAAAGCGTAAAGATGTAAAAATTAAATTTAAGCATATAAAATTTCGGAAGATATGTTCAAATAAGCAAACAAAAAAGTAGGAAATTGGTTTTCGATAAACATTAGTTAAAAAAAAAAATCAGATGATCTAAATTTTTTGCAAAGTCACAAAAGTGTGAAATCTCCTGTGATATGCAAAATTGTTTCTGATGCCTGAAATAAAAAAAAAAATCAAAGAAACCAATTAATTGCATGATACTAAAAAGGAATACATGAAATGTTGTTCTGGGTATATTCAAGAAGTGAAAAAAAGGTTTTCAAAAGGTTGCAAAATCTAAAGTTTCAGAATGAAGATAAATCCCTGCGGTCGATTGACGTCATTTATCTGTACAGATTATGTGGTTTTTTTGTGTTAACTAATAAGATTAAGCATCCTCCACCAACAGCTTTGCTCCACCAGAACCTGAGATTATTCTTCTTTACGCAGAAATTTACATAAAATAGTGAATCTGCGGTTCTCTTTCAGGTGTTATAGGTAAACTAAGTATCCTTTAATTTTATATAAAGCCAAAACTCGGGAATAAATCAAGAATGATGAAAGATGTTAGTAAAGCAGCAAAACCTAACTAAAGAGAGAGGGTACGCGAAAAGGTCAAATCCTAAGCCATGAAATATAAAAATAATTTCAGGGGAAGCGATAAGGGAAGTATACTTAGGAACGTTCTGCAGTATCTGTAGAAGCGTGAGGTGAATTGATATATCTGGAAACGTATTTCCAGCAGGAAATGACGTGCTTAAAACGTATACACAAAATCATCCTCAAAATTCACTATTCAGAAAGTTATGTGACATACCAAGGATGATATGAGCGAAATATTTTATACAATTGGTTGTTTATGTTTACATAAAATAAATTCTGGTAACATTTTTTTCATCTTCTTCAGATTTCCATACCAAAAAAATATATTACTCAATAATTAAACATAAAATTTATATCCGTAAATAATTCCCGTCATTTGATATAATATCCAAATTTTAAATCCGATTAGTTAATTTCAATTTCCAATTCTTTCGCAAATGCCAATATATTCCACTCGAATTCAAACAAGGTTTTTTGGAAAAGGGAAAATTCACCAACATTTCCATTTTCACTATTTTTTTTCAAAAGGGGAGGAAAAAACTGAATTACCTAAAGGTAAAACAACAAATCCATTGGCTCAAAATGAAAAGGAAAGAATACGAAAAAAAGATTTATGTAAATGGTTTATATATAAAAGTTAATAGTCAGAATAAGCTGCGGGGTATCCCAGTAAAATGAGATTTCAGTCCCGGTATGATCAAGGATATATAACATTTCTGGGATACATTCTAATGAGAAATATTCGCTTACATCCAAAAAACTTTATAATGCTTTGTCCCTCCTCGCTTACTATAAAAATGACTATTTTCACCATTTTTTCAAAATAAATTTAAAAAGTAAAACACCAATAATAATCTATTAAATTTAGTTTCGTGAGAAAACCTTTTAGCAAGAATTTGTTTGATCTTGAATAAGAATTAAAAACTCATAATATCTGTATAAACATTTTCTCTCTCTCTCTCTCTCTCTCTCTCTGTATGCATATGCGTGTGTGCCAGTGCGTATATGTGTTAACCTGTTAAAAATAAAATTTTTCACACTTTACATGAATCAGCATATTCAAATTTTCCACCATTTTCTCTCTCTCTAAAACCCACGAAGCGTCATATTCGAAATGAATTCGCTAAGCTCTAGTTATTCTCGAAACCTTTATTATTTATAACGGGGATGGAATATAATATCGTTGAAACTTATAAAATAATCAGACTCTATATGTTAAGCATAAAATGAAGAGGGGCTCATACGGAATTATTATCTGCCCGAGAACTTTTTCAGAAGTAAGAAAATTTCATATTTTCTTTTAAAATGTACTCCGTATAATGCCTTATTTTATTGCCTATAGAGATAGGTGAACATCCGGAAATGAATTCATATGCTAATACTATTTAAATTTATCAGTATTTAAAAGAGAATTAAAATTATGAGCATTTTTCACAGAATTCCTATTAAATTTAACACGGGAAAAGAAAAAAAAAAATGAACTCCTAATTATAGAATCTTATTAGATTAATACTATCAATCAAAATCATTAATCAAGATTTAAAATAATACTACATATTGCTTGAAAAAAAGAGTTTACATACAAATTTTTTTAACATAAAATGATGATACCTCCATGTAGATTTATATGAAATCAAAAATTTCGAAGGGGAAACACTCCCTTTTTTTCTATTTTTTTAAAAGTGCTATTCCTGACATTAATGTCAGAAATATTTCACGTCCAAAAATCCAGTACGTTATCTTAATTATCTATAATTTCATAAAAAACTTTTTATGAACTTTAAAAAATTCCACGCTAATTTTTGTATTAAAAAATTTAATCTTAACTGAATTCCTTAACTGAGACCTGAAACTGAATTTTATGTAAAAATAGCAATATGAATAAAATTAAAATCATTGTAATTAAACCGAAAAATTGCAGAAACGAAAATGCGTCATGTGAAACATATCCAGGAATTAATTGAATATCAAAAGGAATTAATTGAAAAAGGTGCACGATTGTTCAAATCTTGTCATGCAAAATTCTCGGCCACCGAAATGTATATGCTCAAAATTTTATTTTCGCTTAAGAGACACTTTGCCCAAACCATTAAAAGCGTTTCAGAACGTGATCATTGGTACAGATTATTGTTTGTGTAAAATGAAAAAAATGAGACTGGAAAAGCACATGTTTTGATGAAAATTTTTGAAAATCTACATGTACGCGGAACATATAAGAGGAAGATATAAAAAAAATTTCTCATATATATATATTCATGTGTCAGAACAGTTTTTGAATTTCAAAAAGCAACATGGACGAAGACGGTGCCGCGATAATGTGCATACGTTAGTCAGTCGTTTTTAACAGCTAGTATTATTAGCATATTATTTCAAAGATTGTTAGGACGATGGATACCACACGGAGATAGGCGGGCGGTAAGGATACCGAGTGCTGAAAGGAAATATAAAAGAAAAGAACATGTCTGATTTTAATTGTTAATGTGCAAAGTACAATCCATCATCCGCCAATGCCAATAACTTCGAAGTTGACGAAACGTAAAACGTTCGCACATCCAAACGCGACATTCTCCACGTAGTTGTTAAAATCGAAAAATCGTGTAAGACAACAAGTACAAGAGTTTTCCATTTGCCATTTCTTTTGTTTGCAATCAAAGATTAAATTCTGTCGTCTTTCGCGAAATTCTTCAGGCAACAAAAGATCTATTTGCAACATTCATAACACTTCCCTCTCACTTCTTTTGCAAATAAACTTTAAAAAAAATTCGAGGGATCAAATAAAAAAATTAATTCAAAATAGTAGCAAAATTATGAACAGTATATAAATAATCTGATTATATATTTCTGATAGGGATTTCATCTTTTAATTTTTTTTCACTTTTCAAACGAGCAAACGTGTAACACTTAATAATTTTAATCACCTATTATTTTGATATGTTACATGAATCTCGCATTAGGAATCACCTGAAAATCATTATAAGCTTAGGACAGGTATTCTTTGCTCAAAATCACAAAATTTAGATATTCGAATTGCAATACTAATTTTAACTTTTTTAATTCTTAACGCATAAAAACGTAAAGAACCAATTTTGAATATTTACAAGTTAAACATTTTAATGAAACGCTTCGCTTACATATTTTTAAAGAATGACTGAAAAAATACGAAAAGAATAAATTTAGAAAATAGGCATAATAATAAAAATAAAAATACAAGTTATTCGCTATATTCAATTTATGTATTTTTTAAACTTATTAGATTTTTAAAAATTTTCTCTAACAAAAACTTATAACTCAGTAGGTCTATTAATACAAGAAGAATTAAATACAATAAAAATGGAAATTAAAGTAGAATTCGATGGTTTGAATATATTCTTATTTAGTAACCAACTATTACATTGCAAAATAAGTTAATCGATAGTACTTTGCCACGAGGCAATAAAATAATATATTTTATTTTGAAGTCGAATAATTCTCGTAATGTAATATAATGAAAATTAAAGATCCCTTTGAAAGGGGGAAATAACAAATCAAAAGTCATAATTTACATCAATGTTTTAATATAAACATAATTTCTGTGTCAATAAAAATCGAGATGAAAGGTGGAAAAGGAAAAATATTCATTTTCTAAAAAAAATAATATCACATCAAAAATCAAAAACAAAAACGTTTCCAAAATTATATGATTAATTAAAATTGAAAATATTTAGGATTTACTGAATTTTATGAGTTCTAAAAATCGACATGCATATAAAAATATTAAAATAATTAAGTATCTCTCTCGGCAAATTATTAAAATTAAATGGCATAATCCCGTCCATAATAATATCCGTTTCAAATTTTCACCAAATCAATAAATTCCAGATACCACATCACACTGAAGAGGGGGCAAGACGAAAAAATTTTCTTTTACGTTTTTCAACTGGCGTTGCAGCCCAAAAAAATTCTCGATGAGAAAAGATTCAAGCCTCTTACTACATAAAATATATATTACGAATTATGAATCATCAATTAATAAATCGCAAAATAATTTCCAGTTCTTTGGGAATCAGGTTTTGAGAATCATTTTTCATTCATTTCATTTGATACATAAACTAATTTTAAAATTTGAGGCCAAACGAGTCCCCACTTAAATATATTACTATATTCGAAGTCAAATATCAATATTTTCCAAGTTGAAGATCGAAAAATTCTCCAAAAAAAACATCTGTTTTCAATGGGAAGAAATAAAACAAATCACTTTTCCAACCCACAAGCTGGAGTCAGACAACCATGTATAATCATGCACCTTCAGCGATGCGTGAAATCGCAGCTGTAGTCCGACAAAAAGGAATTTATAACAAAAATTCCCTTAAAACTGAGCTTATTCAAACATAAGTTTGAAAAACAGACGCCATTTTTCATACACTCACAAAATATAATTCAAAGCTTGGTTACAATCTACGTGAATAAGGCAACTTTTCAACGCGTTCGCTCCTTCTATTCAAACAGTAATATAATTACGGTCGAATCGCTTACCAGTTCCATGTTATTAACAAGTTTCGCTCAACTTAGCGCAGATTAACCAAAAACAGCGAACAACTTTTTGAATAAGCCGTTTATCCTGAGGTTTCACTTTGCAATGGGAAAAAATACAAAGAGGCAACGTTATACCTTAAAGTAGTAAACCGGGATAAAAATTACAAACTGAAATTTTCCTTCAATCGTCCATAAATCGCAAAGCTATTACATTCAATCAATTTTAACTACCATCCCAGATATTCGCTTTTTTTATTTATAAGTTAATCCGGTCAAGGTACCCTTAAAAATTCCCGGCTAAAATATATATACGTTTTACCGAATTTTTCAGTTCCTGTCAATTCCACACTACAAAATTATTATTTTCGGACACTCCACTTCTATTCGCAAACGCAGAGGGACTGATTCAATTTTACACTTTTCCCTAAATCTCTCCGGCGCTGGGAAAAAAGGATAAATTATTTAAGACAGCCAAAGAGAAAAACGTCTAATAGGAATTATTTCCAAGTCAAATGAAGTGTAACGCAAGGATATGGAAAAAAGAAAGGTTAAATGAGGGAAAAAATGAAAGCGAGAAGGACTGTGATGCTTGTTCTCCTTTGAACATATTTTTATTACAAGTGCGAAAGTAATGAATTGGATTTTATTTCCGGATTAAGATTTCTTTTATTTTTTATAACGTTATGTTTGAGTGAAAGGCTTGAAATGCCACGAAAATAATATTTATTCACTTTACAAAGAGGTATTTAACAGAAATTCAGAGATCTTGAAGAAAGGCAAAATCGCTAAGGCGGTTCCCTACCTTGAATCTCTAAGTTTATAAGTGGCACCTTTACTGCTTTGCAAAACTATAACTTGTCCATCTGGGCCGGAACAAGTATGATCTATTACAAGATCTTCAGTATTGAAGTCATCTTCATCCTCCGAAGAGGATTCGTTATCCGGACTACCATTCTCATCCTCGTCTTCTTCCTGGCCGCCTTCATCGTGTTCATTACCACATCTAAGACAAATTACAATTGCTATTAAGAAATAAAAGTATGATTGTAAAACATAAAAAATAAGTGATCTTTAATAACTTTCGACTTACAGTAAGAGAAATTTTTTTTATGAAGATGTATATTCATTTTGTACAAATAACATTCGAAGAATTTAAAATCGCATAAATATACCACATATCTATCTCACACTTAAAAAAAAATATATGTATATATATAAAATTTATAATGCGGCTGTAAATACGAATCATGAACCTATATCCACGCATAGAAAATGGCAATAAAACTGTTTTACTGTTATATATATATGTACACATAACACATCATTAAGAAAAAAAGTTAAAATTCCGATATTCTTTTAAAAAAATGCATTTAAAAATTTCCAACGAAAGAGCATGAAAGTCAATCGTACTTCAGATTGACATTTTAATTCCATTTAGAACTTTTTAGGCTCAGGTTAAGAAAATCCGTAAAATCGCTTTTTAATTTAGTTTAGAACTTCATTAAATCATATTCAGCATAATTGATGGAGTCTTTTTTTTTCCACTACAGTCACAACCATCTTTCATTTTTTCGAAACGAAACTTCACAAGAAGTTCAAACAGCCTGAGACAAAAAATAAAAATGAAAAAAAATATTGGGAAAAACCAAACGAAAAGCGTAATTTGAATTTTCCCGGTGAAAGACAACTGCTCACTTCTGCACGGAACTACTCGTTTAATTTCCTGTGCATTAAAGTGGAAATCAGGATAAAACAAAGGTGACGAAGGAAAAGAAGAAAAAAAGCTTCCTTTTTGTGGAAATTCAAATAACAAAACGCCTGCAGCTCTCTTTCAGGAGATACATCATAGTTCAAAAATGGCTAGCGGGTTTTATTTACTGAAAAGCTTTTACCAATCGAGATGCAGTAAGAAGCTTAAACATTTAGAAAACTATTTTCAACTTGAAATTTTACGTTGAATGTATCAGCATGCAAAGGATCCTGTTAGTGGAGCTTTTTACACCTGTTACTTGAGATGTAAAATTAGATTTCTCAACAGATATGAATGGGAACAACAAGAAAACCAACTCGAATCGTTCCATTCAAGAAAGGTGAAGATTCATTATATATATATATATCTCCATGTCACATTAATAATTATTATTTCATTCATCTTCCCAAATATTCAACTCATTTTGAAAAGAGTAAAACTCTCTCTACCTGCCTTTTAATTATCCTCATACGGTATTATTTCTTTGATCTTACCATAAAATATATACATATATCTGCTTTTTTCAGGAGAGACTTAATAAGGCAAATTCGAATTTAAAAAAACTCGCATTTTAAGCTTTAAATTAAAGCGAATATAACTTTTATTAATATTCCATAAAATAATTTTTTTTTATGGAAGCAAGATCATTGGTAATCTCTCATTTCATAAAATCTAATAGTATTTTGATACGAAAATAAATGTCCATGGAAATTCTCACCTGTTGATTTCTTTATTCAAATCCATCATGAAAATGTTGTTGTCAAGATGGTCATCATGTACAGGGTTAAGATTTAGATCTCGTGGTCGGCACTTTGGAAAAAGTTTTGTAATCTGTTCGTTAAGATCGTTGCCGTCTATTTGCAAACTTACAATACTTGTCATAGCTGATGTTTCGGTTACATTCTTTTGAAATTATCTGAAACAAAAAAAAAATTTAACTTCGAATAACTTTTACTAATATTACGATGAAAAGGAGAATTTTCTTTGCAGGTGAGAACATTTTTACCATTCCAGACAATAAAAAAAGCCCATAATTCGCAATAAAAACGTGTTCATTTTCCAACATTCTCTCCAACCGTCAAAACTATTCATACGATGATGATTCTGTTAATGCTTAACCGCTCGTAAGCTCTTCTCTTCTAATATTTTATATATTTTCCCCAGAAGAGGATTTTCCAATTCTTCAAGATAAATGGAATCCTTTTTCCGCCGAGGTGAAGCTACTTCGATGAATCATTGTCGCTCGAATATGATGATTTATGGATCTTATGCCTTCCAATATCAGTATTCTTCTTCATTTACGGATATTTCAGTTTAAATTGCCATACATTTAAGTCTCATACATGAATAATGATTTCCGATTGGAGAAAGGAAACATGGTAAAATAGATGAAAATTTTGAGAACACTTTAGAAAACAGCAGATCCAATCCTCTAACGTATTAAAAAATTTAAACAAAAATTGAATAGAAGAGAGTCAACGTGTACAATAAATAAAAACAGGTATCTGCATCAGTTAGATAATTCAGTAGGAAACAAACAAGTCGGCATATGAATAAGCAGACCGAAAATAAATCCTCTTTAAAAGGGATTTTCGTAGTATAAAAGGATTCAAACTGTGTCTGTTTAGTAATACAGCAGAAATCCATTGCTTAGTTTTATTTTTTTTCCTTGCTATGATCTAGGATCCCAAAATCTCATCCTACCCCGTCGCTCACAGCCCCCCCCACAAAAAACTAATGTTGTTAATTCAAATTAGACTAACCTAACAAGAGAAGGGGAAAAATAATTGTTAAAACATCAAAATCCTTTTAAAACAAAAACAGAATTAATCGCAATTTTGAAAGGAAGAAAAATAGTTTAAGCAACGAAGATTTTGGATTTATAAGATATGTCGATATTACATATGAATAGACTCGTATAAAATAATAAATTAAATAAAAAAAATTCATTTAATGCAAAATCTTTTTTATCATTATTACAATTTCGTGGATTAAAACATTGTAAATATAATTTGGGACTTGGCAATGGAATAATGACGAAAACAGATCTTACTTCGACTGTTTTAATACTAATAAATATTAATATATTATGCCGAAAAAAAAAATAATAATGATTAAATAACTTTTTTTTCTTCAATCAAGGATCAATTTATAATCTGATAATTTAAAAGCATAAATAAGGTATATTAGAGGAACAGCCTTAGATTATTTACTTTATTTTTTAAATTGCTTCTGCCAAAGAATTTATTTTATAGCAATAAGATATTTGAAATCCAAATAAATCTCTTTTGCCGCGTGTACATTTTAACGATTTTAATTTCTTATTTTTACTATGGAAGGAGAGCAAACCTTTAATAATGTGTCATTCTACATCACATTGAAATAGTTATCTATAACAACTTATATATGCTGAATGAGTGCTGAAAATAATTTTAAAAACCTGTCGCAATTTCTTTCACTTTAATATGAAACATCGTGCAAATTGTATAATGACGTTTGTAAACAAAAATATTTAAAAAATCAACTAAGGAATCGAAGACCTAAACTAGGAATATAAACGATATATAACAAAACGCTGTGTTTAATAGCTATTTTATAACTATAAAATGCTATGTTAAATTTTAAAAAAATGAAAAATAAATTATTTCTCACTCTGACAAACTGAACCACAAGCTAGATTTTTGAATCATCACTAGCATGGGGATGTTCACTCCTCGATTTTATTCCAAAACTCATCATTTTAAATTTAACAAAAGATGAATTTTGGAAAAGTTCAAATCGAATTCGAATGGATAATTAACATGATATTTCCATGTTTCACTCGAAATCCATTTTCTCCTGCTGGCTGAGTAATTTCATCTGAAGATATGTCGGTTAGTGGTTATATCGAAACGAAACGAAACTCTTAATAGATCACAAATTTCCAAATCTCTCCATCTGAAAAATCGAAGAATTTCAACAGGTGGAGGGAGCACGCCCTGAGAAATACAATTAAGCATTTATCTCTCGTCTCTTGTACTTTGTATGTTACAGAAACAGCTGCAAACAGAAGATGGCTGTCGGGATCCGTTCAAACATCGTTAGAAGTCGAAATATTTGGAATTTCAAAAATCTTTTCGCCAACATCCAACAACTTCCTTTTATAAATTTCATCCCAAGATAGCGAAGCGCCATTGGCGACGACAGGTTATATAAAATGCAGCACCAAACCAGAAAATATTCAATGCACAAAATGGATTTGAAAAATATTTCCAGATCCAATCAAACTAACGACTAATTTTGAAAATGTGCTTAAAATCAATTTCTGAACGGAACTAGCTTGACCATCAGTATAAGAGCATGAGAAAACAAAATCCGATAAGGCAGTGACACACAATATTTTTCTGCTTTAAATAACAATGAGTCATTTTACATGTCTGTAAACGTGTAGTCAAAGAACACATGATGACAAAAATTCAGGCTTACGTTTCTAATTCCTGTATTGATTCGCGGCGAATTTTCCTCGATGTTAACATTTTAATAAAAAGTAAAAAAAATGCTTCATGAAAATGAAGTACTTTATTTCAGTGTACGCCTTTAAAATATTTGATTATGTTTTAATTTATGAAGTAAAATGCTTAATTTCAAATATGAAAAACGATGATTCTTGGCAAACTATTTACCTTATTAAAAGTTTCATAGTTACATAAAATTTTACATTCATTTATTAGAAAAATCTTCTCGGATTTAAGTTTAATTCAAAAGACTTTTATGCTAATTAGTACTTACTTACAATCAAATATAGGCATATTTTTGACTCGAAATAAAACAAATTGTAATACATAAAACCATAAGTTTTTACATTCTCATTAAAAAAAGAAGAAAACGAGAAGCGAAATGAATTTATGCCGAAATAACAATGTATAGGTTAGGTTAGGTAAACAGTATCATTTCAGTATATTTCACTTAGCACCTAAAAACAATGATCAACAATTTCTAAAACGAAGTTGCCAATAATTACGCACTATATAACAAAAAAAAATTAGACCTAAAATATCATTTATAAATTTAAATATTAAATATATAAAATTGGCGATGTGAAAACTTCATCTTCTACATCAACTAAGAATATAAAATTCATAAGCTCAATTTAGATCTGGTATATTGTTTTCTAAAATGAGTTTTTTCTCGTCTTCAAAAAAATTTACATTTCTTAGCCAACAATTTTCCAACATAAAACTAAGAGCTTACTTATGAAAAATTTTGTATACACCTTAGTCAAAGAAAAAAATGGAATTTTAGATTAAAAGTAAAATACGAAAAGAACAATATTTATATATCCAAACGATGATTCAGTATTGACACGAGCTACATCCCTAATCACAACTTACATAATATGAAAACATATCGTGTTATGATACAGATCTTTTGATATTAGGCCTTAAATCATATGAGTGCCGTTTTCTAAATTATGCAGAAATATTTTCGCTTTGCATGAACACTTCCCAAAACGAGGATACTCAGAATTAAATAAAAATGATAAAGATCATTTTTAATCAGAAAAAGATTATGTTTCCATGTCAAAAACTTTGAACAAAAAAGTCGAATCTGAAAAGATGAAAGACAGAATTAATAAACCTGTATTTTTAATAGATTACTTTAAAAAATCTTAAAGGAGGTTTTGCAGAAAATCTTTTTCAAATCTCTGCGTTTATGCGATAAATAACAATCGGAATTTTAAGCATAATTTTCCAAGCAGTGGATAACTATTTCACAAAAACAATATCTCCAATTCGATTACAAAGAAAAATTATTAATATAGCTTTGTAGGAAGAAGTAGAAGAGAAAATAATAATAACAGGTAAAAGAGAAGAAAAACGTAAACCATTTCATCCCACTAAAGCAAGTCAGAGGGTTATTACTGTAGCAATACAGAGTTAGTTTTCCGGTATATCATTTCAGGCGGGAAAAATCGCAAAGAAAATGACAAATCCATGCTAAAATTTTCTATATATTTCTCTCATTATATGAAGGATTAAATTTTTAGTTTCCCCTCATTACAAAAAAAATTAATATCACTTTTTATAATCTTTAAAGAATTAGAAAAATCTTATAGTCTTTATGTTTAATTATATATATAAAAGAAAAACTTTTTCTTATGTTCATTTGCAAAAATTCTCTTTTTCGCCAGTTAATTAACTCGTTCTCAGCTAGAAACATGTACTACTGTTTGAGAATTATGAATAACAATAATGGGCGAAAAGAGGGGAAAATCTGTTTGGAAAGAAAACTGAACTAAAGATAAAACTTTCTGTCTTTATTCTGCAGTCATTGTTTGGACCAATTAAAGGAGTGAGGGCTTTGTTTGAATCGTGAATGCAACTGATAGCACGATTAAGCTGTCAACAGACAGTATTCAGTGTCGGAGTAAGGATTTGGAATTAAATTAATGCGAGATAAGCAAAATAAACGGTGAACGAAAGCAGCCAAAGATTCTTCTGATTCGCATATAGAAGTATTATTCTTTTGTATGAACCAAATATAAAATAATGTATGAAACAAAGTAAATTTTTTTAATTATGACTTGTGGAAGTCCAAGTAAAAATAAGATCTATTTAAAATATAAAAGAGTTTATTTAAAAGAAAGTCTTTTAAATTGAAAGAATAATCTAAGAAATAATTTAATTAATTTCCTCCTTGGAGGTAGAATCTCTATAGTTAGAAATATGAAATTATCAAGATCTAAAATAATAAAGACAAATATTCATATATTGTTAAACTTTTCTGAAATTAAATCTGATATACTATATTTTTATGAATTTCATTATAAAATTAATATTAACAAATAAATTCAAATACAAAATTAAGAACACGTCAACCAAAATTTAATTAATGAATTGAATTTTAAAATGCATTTATCTTTGTTGGATCAATCAATTCCCTTTCCCACTTATGTAAACAGTCATGTACAATTTTGCGTTTTATCTCGTTGTTTATAAAAATAATATATATAAATATTTATTTTTTTTGAATTTGAAAATTCACTTTGCAAAAAGTATAAAATATAACATTATTTTCTAGAAACTAAGCTCATATCATTCTCTGATTTCGCCTGACACGACTGTCAAAGAAAATATTTATACTATATCCAAATACAAATCTTGTGAAATCCAAATGAGTTTTAATTTAAAGAAAAAAATTAAATTTTCCAAACTGATGAACTTATAAATAAATAATTGAGTTAATTCATCTTCAAATGCTTACTTTGTAAAAAAAGAAAATTATGAATAGAACATTATAGAATTTTCTTGGTAAATCGTTCAAAAATTTCCAATTTTCGTATAAAAAGCTAATTTTTATTAAGAGCCACGAGATAAAACTAAAATAACTTGATGTAAGACTTTAAAGCAGTAATGAGTGTTTCCTTTAGGAAAAATTTACCTAAATTTTCCAAAACCAGAATTTTAGATTTCCCTTCACTCTTGTTAAAACTTTACCCGAAACACTGCTTTCCTTTTTAGCTACAACAATTATTATACTCTATAAATTAAATTTTCAATTTCCTCATAGCTAGACAAAGCAAAAGTTTTTATTTCCTTCTTACATATTTTAAAAATTTATTCACAAAACCGTATAAAAAGAGAGATGAGATTTAAATTCTGAAATCTTTTTAAAACCGATTTAATTTTTCATTTTATAAGGAGTACATTAAATACGATTTCAAACTGGGGGGATTTCAAAGTTGAATATAAAAATTTCAGCCACTTATATGGGACGCAAAGGAAGTTCCGAAGTTTAATTTGTGTCATTAATAAGCAAAATTTTATAATATTTGCAAGACAATGACTTGAGAAAAAGAAATATTTACGTGTATTCATAGATTTTTATTATCAGAAAAGAATGTTACGAATAATTTTATTATATTATAATCTTTCTTGTTGAATAAAATGGTAATTTTATCTTCAGGTTTTTAAGGCTTAAGGTTTTTAACGGCTAAAGCTAATGAACCTACATAAAAAAAAAGAGATGTATAAAATAATTTTAACATTCACAAGACAAAAATGCGAAAAAAAGGGAGGGAAAAAAATTAAATTACATAAAAAAAAAAAAAAATAAAATGGACTGAAGTATATAATAACAAAAAGAAACAAAAATTTGAAATCGAAAATTATGATTATATTCATTTTTAAAAAAATCCACAATCCTACTTCTTTTTGTTTTTGAAAAATATTACTGTATATATTCTCAATCTAATAAGAACTTTCAGTTTGAAAAAAAAATTTATTTTTAATTTATTAAATTTACTTTATTTACTAATATATATTTTATATATTAAATTTTAATTGTTATTAAATTCATTATTTAACTTTTTCGTAATACCTCATTTTATATTCTTACGATGAATTTTTAGAGCAAATACTGTGAGACACTGATTGATGTTTATATTTCAGTCAATATCAATTGCTTTCTTATTTCCAAATTTAATTTAGTGAACTACAGGAAAAAAAAAGTGGCATTGTCCAAATTATCATTTGTTTAATTGAAAAAAATTTAAACTTTATTAATTTTTACCTTCAATATTACAACGTACATTAGCGGATTGCGTTTACAATGAACGAAGTCTGATTCTAACGGGCAAATCAAAACGCGATCTTCCGATTTTAGTGCGGTCGAACGACGGAGCAAATATAAAATCTCATACTACACTATGAAAGGGACATTTTTACCCTCCCAATTCCAGATCGGCACAATTTGCATCTGATGATTTTGACCGCTAAAACCGCGTCTGTTCGAAAATCCGCACCACAACTCCAATTATGAGCTGCAGCTAAAAAACTTTCCCCTTTTCGATGGACCTCTTTCAATGTGTTTCGTTTTATTTAACGTCTCGAATTCGAGCTCGGCAACGCGAAGTTTTCGGAAACTTAACCTCCCGCCAAAGAAAATACTAACAAGCAAAAGTTCCGCCGCAAATGAGAACTCGGAAAACCACTTAGGAGAAGGTAAAAGGTGAAAGAAATCGTAAAGGGTAAATGCCACACGGGGAATCGTTCGAGTCACTCGTGGCACGCAGACGAGCATTTTTGCGGGGATTTTCTGTTGACAGGTTAAAAATTTTACCATCCCTCAGGATGTCATTTAAAATTGGGAACGGTCGGAAGTTTGAAACTTTTATTTTCCATCAAAGTGCGTCCAGCAAAACGATTTTATTTACACGGAAATATTTTTCGACATCATTAATTCCCAATGTATTTTATTAACTAATAACTGGGTATTCGCATATGTTTTTTTATCCTTTCCCGCTTTATCAATATTTTTTTTTCTTTTTTTTTAAAAAACTTTCCGATATATTATTATCCGCTGGTAGTTCGGTGTATGATCATAAACTTTTCCCATATGAGATGACTCAATCGATTTTATAATTTATTAAATATAAGTCTAACTTTTCGCACTTGAAAACCAAATTGTAACGGTAAGCGAATTGTAGCAAAAAAGCTAAATATATTTTTAAATGAAACTCAAGACTTTAGGGTTTTGTTTCAAAGCGGATGAAAAATGATTTAGTGATCATAAAGTTATCCTTTATGAATGTCTGCGATGGCGATCGGAAAATTTTATATTATAACAATTACAATAAAATTGTATTACAAATTGTATAACAATACGACGCGTACGATGCAACCGTGCTCAGTCTTATTGTATTAAGATTCAAATTTCGAAATTTACCGATTGTTAAATAGCGATTTGAAATTTTCACAAAAAAAAAAAAAAAAACCATTCATTTTGATTTTTCTTGCATTCTCATTCCATAATAAGCTGGTTGGGCAAAGACGGGCGGTCGCCAAGGAATAGTCGCATTAAATTTCACAGGATATTTATTCAAATTGGGCTAACAGCTAGAATTTAAAAAAATGTACAAATTCCACCAAAAAAAAATAAAATCGATTTAATTATCTACGACTTTGTTCATTTCGCCACAAGTTCAATCACTTCCATTTCCAGTTGATTTGGGACATCCATAATATCACACGGTAAAACGGATTTTGAATCAATCTTATTTCACAGCATTGGTAAAAATCAGGAAATTGCTTCTGAAATTAAGAGCCGAAATAATCAAGTCGGCGAACGAGAGAGAGCTCCCCGCTTCATCTTCCTTGTGCGACTCGGCAAAAGCGCGGCGCGTGAGCTAAGCCAAATCCTTTCACCTTCCGGAAGATCCCTTCCGACGCCGAGTAACTCGGTATCAACCCTTATGACTGTGACACTCGGTATTAATCCCTCTGATACCGAAAACTCTACGGTTTTTTATCCTTGCTATTTCAAATTCAACCTCTTCGCGATTTCCAAATCCAAAATTCGCTCTGGCATCCGATAAGAAGCGGTCCCTGGACATTCCCTAAGCGTAAGAAGCGCACGGATTCCGCAGCCGAAGCCTCACGGAAACGGAAGTACATTTCGCCAGCTCAGTTCCTTCCACTTCGGTCGTACCTTCGTTTGAAAAATTAATCGGATGAGAAAGTGTCACAAATCCGCGGTTTCAAAATCTCCTGTCGTGGAATAATGGCGAATGTGGCGCGATCGCACAACTGTTCACAAAAAGGGGAAAATTTTTACCGGTCGAAAATGGGGGGGGGGTAGGGGGTAAAATTGATTTGAAAATTTTCCCTTATCCGAAAGTTTTTGAAACAAGATCGCTTTTGGAAAATTCTACAAACGTCTATCGTATGTCGGAAACCGAGTGCTAATGAGGCGTAAATAGGTTCGAAAATCGCACGAAATCAACTGTAAAATTAAAATGTTTTCGGATAGTTTTGGATTTCCAAGAGATTGGAATAAATTTATGGCTACTCGAACCATTTTTGATTTTGTAAGAGGAAACCTTAACCCTGTACCGGACAAAAATACTGCGGACGATTCGGCTACATACATTAAATGTGCAATGCCTTGTAAATTTATTGCCATCGTCGGTGTAATTTCGAGTGAACGCAATTCAAATCTTCGGTTGAAAGTCGCTTCTCGTACTATTAAAGCTGCATTAATTTTCAATAAAAATCAAACTGTGCAATTGGCTTTATGCAACGTAAAGTTCCACTTTTTTTTTCCCTTTCTTCCTCCAACACCACCGCCATTTATCCTCTCGCGTCCGCGGAGCGATGATCGCACAAAGATTGAGGAGAATAAATCGATAAGCTTCAACGTGTGAAAATCGGTTCAAATCCACGGGCGAAGAAGGAATCCGCGCCCTTCCCTTGTGTCAGAGGCCCCTTCGAAAAGCATGCGGAAAAACGATGAGAGTTGTAATTTGCGAAAAAGAAAATGAAAAGTTTCTCGGACGAATTCACGTAAATGGATTTAATTAATATCCGATCGAATCAAATCGGATTAAAGAGGATATTTTTGGATAAACGCTGACCCTACTTAGCTAAAAAGAAGTCGCAATTATATTTAATTGAATGTCGCACGTGTGTGGGGGGGGTTTCGCATTGCGATGAGGAAAAATATCGGGTCCCGAAACGTTTTGCCTCATAAGAAATCGTTTCCGTCAAACTTTTTCCATTGCTAACTTCGTTCCGATCAATTCAAAATCGCCATTGTGTTTTGTCGCTCTTTTACAAATAAAGGGACATAAAAGAATTCGTTAACATATTGGCGACGAAAACAATCTCTAATAATAATAATAAAAAAAAAAAAAAAAAAAAAAAAGTTTCTTTAAAAGGAAAGTTTACACAAAATTCTCCTCTGTTTTTCACTTAAACTCGATATCGCTTTCATTCGGAAAGGAAATTGAAAAAGCTTGCACTACAGTTCAATAAATAAGTCTCAAATAACTGTTAACAGAAAATCTAATAGTGCTTTATTTTTCCTCTCTCTCTCTCTCTCTCTCTCTCTTTTTTTTTTCTTCCCCCCCTTCTCCATCTTGAGTCGATAAGATATCCTAATTTATAATTCCTGATGGATTTCCCGGTCGGAACCGGACCGCGGCAAAAAGGTCCGGGGGATTTTCTCGGCAGAGTAAGGAAACATTCGCCACTAATTGATATCCTGGAAATTTGCAGCGGAGCTTTCAAATTTCGTTTTTATAAATAATAATTTGCAATTTCCCGAAAGGTTTCGGCGCGTACCGTGGAAAAAAAAAAAAAAAGAAAAAAAAAGATTGATTCGGGATTTGAAAGTCCCTTTAGCCATTGGGGATGATGTGTTGGGCAAAGGTTTTAATTTTTTCCCAAAAGCAACTAATTGGAAAAAATCGAAACGGTTTCGCTAAAATTTATCCCGCACTTTGCTCATTTATTCGATCGAAATTCCGCGTTCAGTATTCACAAACCGATCTGCCGGCGAATTTCCATTTAAACAGTAAAATCATATAAATAAATATTTTATCCGTCATAAAGAAATGGACAATTAAGACGAAAAATGTCGTCATCACGTTCAAATGTCCAGTTTTCCGGGGAACCTGCCGGCCGCCCAATCGCTATATTTTATAAAACTCGATTGAGGTGTAATGTATTCCGCTGTTCCAGCGTAGTGGAGCATATGTTGATGCAATCCCGGTCCTTTTTTTTGGAAATAAAAAAAAAATATCGTCTGCAAAAAAAAGAATCGCTTTGCTTAAAAGGAACTTGAAGGGAGAAATGAAGAGTAAGAAAGGTAGAAGCAGCTAAGTTAGGGATGATTTTAATCCAAAAGACCAAAAGTAAAAAAAAATAAAAAAAATAAAAAAAAAAAAAAAAAAAAAAAAAAAAAAAAAAAAAAAAAGAGAAAAAGGAAAATTCAACATCATGAGAATTATTTAAGAGAATTCCATTTTTAAAAAATAAAAAGTGTCGGAAGAAAAGAAGAATGTCTTGGAATGAAAAACTTGAACTGCGCCCAGTTTTAGGAAAAGTTTCAGGTCAAGAAAACGGATGGAGTTCCCGAATTTTTCCTCCCAGATTTTCTTAATTAACGTGGATTTGACTGATCAATCCCATGTTCCGTCACTGCAAATGATATCCAGTGGTTTGTTGAAAATTCAACACGAGGCAATAATAATCAAAATCAAAATTTGAAACATAATACTGACCGTTTTCAGACGTCTGTCTTAGACTTTTAGACACCTCAAATGGAATTACCCACAGAAATTAAATTGATCTGATCCGTTCTTAAACCAAAAAATTCATCTGAACTAAGAATATTACATAAGCCGTAACATAATATAAAAATGATATTTGAAAAATCATATTTAAAAGAAAATTTTAACTCTTCATGAAAGTTTTTCTTATTTTATAATGTATCATCTTCGACTGCCGAATCAAATTTTTCCTTAGAACTATTTATAACATCTCCAAATTTTTTCTGCCCAAGCGAAGGTGGAAATGTTTTTTACTTCCAGACAATAAATTTACGAAATACCATGAAAAAGATTCAAATCCGACTTTGTTTTACAATTCGCCTGGGAAGGACCTCCGCTCTCCGATACCTTCACTATATATGTATACAAGAAAAATAATAGATTTTCCTTCAGCTAAAGGAAAAGGACTTTCCTCGTTTTAAAAAAAAAAAAAAGGAAAAATAGGAAAAATCAATGGGGATAATAAAATTGTTAAGTTTTCATCTGTAAATCTAGTGAAGTGAAGAAAAAGGAGCGGAAAAAAAAAATACCGTGAAAAAAAGAATTGTAAAATTCGACATATAATAAGAAATCACACATTGGCCTGGTACAAAACCAATTTCCTAAGCAATGCACGAAACTGAAAGAAAGGAACAGTTATTTGGGGTTCGATGTTGGTCTAAAAGAGGAAAGGCTCAGTGTAAAGAGCATTAGTAACGGGATAGCTTTGGTTGGAAAGTATCATAGAAGGGTTTAATTATAACTCCTTTGTTTTTCAACATATAAAGAAGTTATGTTAATGGATGATGAAAAATGCTTCGCACCCTCCCCCGGATTCTCAATAACTCCTTTCTTATTATTTATTCGCTTTTTTTAAAATAGCTGGCCTCGTGTGAAATGTGTGTGCTTTATCTATCACTTTTTTAAACATTTTAATTTCGAATAAAGCAAACCAAAATCCTCTTTTTCACCATCAAAAGGTGAATCAAGAAAAGCGACGTCTCCACAAGAATATTAATGTTACTAAACAAATAACCTTTTGGTGTCACTTGCCGTCGGGTGAATGAGCTTTCTAATGTCACTGCCGTCGGTGTTCAGGCATGTAAACAGCCATAACGCCGCATTTGAGAAATATAAACTTGGCTGAATGCCTCCTCAATATGAGAAACGTTCTCCTGACATGTGAAATGAATTCTGGCGCTCTCACAAAAACTTTATCCAGAAAGTTGATTAAACGTCATTTCCTAAATCTGTTGGTTCTCTTCTTCAAAAGCTTCGGTTTGATCTTTCACAACGTTCTGCCGCACCCACGGGAAATGGGTGAAAATATCTTTGCAATATTTTTTGAAAATACCTGTCATTGACTTTTACCTCCTTAAGTTCTGCATTTATTTCAAGTAAAAGGAAAATCAAACGAAATTCCCAAAGGAGCTGGGAAATTTTTAATTAATTTTAATGGTAATTTAATATTTCTGATGAACATTTTTTTCGACATCGCAGTTTTCATTTTCCCCTCCCCCTCCCTTTTTTTTCGCTTACTTTATCTTAAATTTTTCTTGCCAATAATAAACATTTTTCTTGTAATAAAATGTTAAAATATTAAAAAACTGCAACAAAAAAAGATTGTCACTTCTGATTTGTTAAAAAAAAAAAAAAAAAGCAAAAAAACGTACTATGAAAGAAATTTAAAATACTTACAATAATTCAGCAAATTTTAGAATCATTTACAAATCACGAAAAGGAATTTTATTTTGAAAATAAGGATCAAAATTCTTCAAGTATTACCAAACCAGAAAATATGGAAAATAATTTTTAATACTGATCCCTGTGTCATATCTTGCCTTATTTAATCCATTTACTATATTAGATAAATATTAAATGAGTCTAATAGCTTTTTGACATGAATTATCACTACTTAAGTTTTTGAGTGAGCTGAATAATCTTAACATAGTCTGCTTATTATTGAATGAACTATCCATAATGAAAGCCGCTGTATTGGATTCGATTTGCGTTATATATAAATTAAAACAGCAAAATTTCCATTCCACATTATTTTACAATGGAAACATTTAATAGATATATTAAAAAAAATTCACTTATTATGCTAAAAGATACTTCGTTAGATTTTAATATTTTAGGTCATGTGACTATAGTTAATTTATTAGATAAATACTTTGCCAAGTTGCACGTAATATCCAATCGAGAATTTTAATATAATAAAAAAATTATTTTATTACTTATACAAATTAAAAATTTAAGATTGACAAGCGCCTACTTAGAACATTATATAGACTTTTACATTACACCAAAATAATGGTTTTAAAAAAAATTCCAATAATGGGCTCGACTGTTTTTAGCGAATATTACAAATATGAAAAAGCTACTTAATAAATTTTTGTAAAAATAAAAAAAAAATTTTAAAAAAAGTTAAAACTGATAGTCGAATTAAAAGAAGAATAGAATTTATTAAAACCAGGAAAAAAATTTCTAAAAGATTTGTGATGATGGATGGAGTATACAGTTACAACGATCTTATATTTTTGAACTGTGAAAAAAATTAACTGAAAAATTTAATATGAAAAAACAAAATAAGAGAAAATTTTCGATGTCTGGAGGAATAAGAGAAATTTGAAAATAAAATTGTAACAAACGCTTTATATTATACTTAAATCTCGATTTTAGAAATAAAATTCTATCTAATTATAAAAGAATTAAATGATGAGATATATATATATATATTTAATATACGAATGATATATGATATGATGAACTTATATTTTATATAGTATTGAAATATCATATTTCTTTCAGGTCTGGAATTGGCAATGGCCAAAAGCAAATTATGTAATTTAAAATAATATTTTGGTGGAGAATATTTTTTTAAGCAATTTTTCAGGAACGATATCATACTGTCCGTTTAAGAAAGTTTTGCGTTAAACCAAGAAGATATTGATATAAATGTTAAGAGTGATTCATCTCGCACTGAACCATCAACGCCGGCAAGGGTATTTGTAATGATTCAATTAAATGTCATTGATATCCCACACCTTAGGAGTTCATAATGGCAACAGAATGTGATGATGAAATGAACAGAAAATATACTTGACGTCAGAAAGAACTTTAGGCATGGACATTCCAGTTCTCATATGTCTGGAGGATCATTATAATCGATCCCGAAAAAGTGTGAGTGATGAAAGCGCTAAAAAAACTCCCAACGTAATTTTTTGGAGCTAAAAAAAATAATCTGTTTCATAATAAATAGTACTTCGTTAGCATCCCCATGAAGATATGAAAAATTCATCCCTTAAAAGGTAATAATTCTGATACAATTCTCTTATAAACACTTATAAGAAAAACTTATGAAGAAAATTCCGTTCCATTATAAAGTGAGACCCAAATGGTTCCCATTTGCATCACAATTTTACTTAATATATTTAGCAGTTTAAATGCATTTTAATCTCGCCGATCCTAATTTTATTACTTGCAGTTTCATATAATTTCCATTTCTATAAAAATAACGCGAAAGATTTTCATAACTTCATGAAGTTTTTACCGAGAATTATATCATTAAACATTTGTTTATTATTTGCTCAAACCAATTCAAAAATCAAATCGAATTCTACACCTTCGTCCTTTGTCGAATAATTTTCAATTATTCACAAAATCAATTTTTTTAATTTATGCAAAATACGGAATTTGTGTAAAAGAAATTCTTTTCTTGTTAAATTCAACTGCTTTGTAATAACGATGAATATTCTTTCGATTCACTCTGTACTTTTAGCAAAACGGCCAGAACATAAAACCGAGAAAATCGATTGCCTTGCCCGGTAATTTATCTCCGAAATTTAAGTAATCTGTCGGTGTTCAAGGCATAAATTATATGTCCATTAAATGATGAAGAAGTGGACAGGGCCGATTTCGGGAGCAATTCCCTGGATTTTATTCTGAAAAAACCCGGGAAATTTTACCTCGCGACACAGTCATGGAAAGCTCACCAAAGCCTTCGGGGGCTTTATCGAAAATAATGAAATTCCTACCAATTTCATTTCATGAACGTGAAATTATTCATCAAAAGATAGCTTACAATTTCAAATGGATGCAACTCTAATATAAACAAGGCATCGAAATGCTGATGCTAAAGCTTTACCATCCGTGCACGCATATATGACATATGCGGAGATTCGTGAAAAATTTCATTTCAATCTTCTTTCATATTCGAAAAACAAAATTAGCGAAAATTACAAATCAAAAAAGGATGACAATTTTTTTACATTTGAAACGTCATTTTTTTAATCTTTTTATTCGTCCGCGCCCGCCATTATTATTAAAATACAATTTGTGCAACTTCCAGCACGAACGACGAGCTTGACATCAAAAATGCGGATGAAAAAAAATGAAAATAATGAAAGTCTAAAAAAAAAAAAAGGTACATGAAAATTAAGATATTAAAAGATATGTATGTTAAAATTATAATATGTAATCCGTTAACGTGCAGAAAATAAATTATGTGACAATAAGCAATAAAAATTGCGATTTTCACCTGAAAAAAAATCTAATTTTCCAAAAATTTTAATTTAATTTTTATCAATATATGACAGACATGAAAAGTCAGTTGTAGGATTTGAAATTAAAAATAAAACGAAAATAATCTTTTTTCCCCTAGAGATTCATGCCTTTTGCCATTATTTACATAAGCTAAATATGTAATATTAATATTTTTTTAAAAGATGTTTTAAATCCATGAAAAGCCACTGAGCCCGGAAAAACTCTGTAAGCTTTTTTTCCCTTTTTTATATTAAAAAGATTATCAACGTGCGGAATCTTAATGTTTTTTAATATTTAATTTTTAACACATTAAAGTTCATGCAACATTTAAATATATTAAGATTTTATATCACACATTTATGGAAAAAAAAATTCTTACATTACAGAGCAGGAGATGTTTTTAAACTATCAAATTGGTTTTTCCACATCGTCAATATTTCGCGGAATACAGTTTAAGAATTACGCACCAAATTATATATATATCTATTAAAATATCTAAGAAGACAATTTATTAAGTTTCCCATAATCTCATTTAAGAATAAAAGAGGAATTCTTTAAATACCTAAAGGTGATAGTCGGAAAACTCATTCTCATATCGACTTTTTTTTCTTAATTTCAGCAAAATTATCTCATAAATGTTTTCATTTCAATATACCGAAACATACTTCGTCTTTAGCAAATCGATTTGACACTGCTAACAATCGGGACACTCAATTGTAAATGTTAATTGTCTACAGTTTATAACAAGGTAAAAAAAGGAAGTTTTGATTCATATCCTGAATATTAATTTTTTTTCCCTCAACCTCAACTTTTTTCTCTTTTCTCTGATCAATTTTGTCACGTTTGCACAGTTTCGGATGCCGTCTCTCCTTTACTTCTGAGTCTTTTGTCGCTACCCTAAACGATTTCAATGCAGGCGTGCATGTTACGCAGCAACGAGCAATGCATTGATTGATCAGGTAAAAATCCCGCAGACAGGCAATATCGGTCTTCAAACCTTACATTCATTTACATGCCCGGTTAATTTCGTAATTTACTTCAGTTAGTTTTTTTAAATAATTTTAAAACAGTATTATAATTTTTTTAAATCCAAAATGAAAGCCCTTTATCCCATTCATTTTTTTGTAAATCTCGTTTTAATATCGCTTAGCCACATTGTACTATAACATCATCACATTAAAAACAAGAAGGCAACCACAACAGTAACATTTAAGGTATTTTACACGTAAATTCAACTGATTTTCTCAATTTCGAAATATATCCTCTGCACTATAACATTTATTTTTAAGCCCCAGGAGAGTTCGTCATAGATATTACTGAATGTTTCTAGAAGAAATAATAAAATTTTAACGATGTTAGAACTATTAACAAAGTGTTCCTTTGCCAACAATGAATACATTTGAAATAATATTACGGAAACTAAGGTAATTTTAAGAAATTATGAAAAAATGATTATGAAAATTAAGTAATTTTTTTATAATTTGGTAATATCACAGTTACTTGGGAGATTCAAACAAACCACATATTAAAGCACTAAAGAGAGTGCGAATTCAAATCTACATCCAATGTCTTTTTTATATCTAATTTTTTAGTATAGTTAAAATTTTCTCCTGTTTCTTCATTGTTTCAACTTAAATTCCAATCTAGGTTTTAATGCAACGAAAATGTATTGAATATTTTCGCAAAATATAATCGTTGTAACAATGAAAATTAATTTAAAATTAATTGTAAAGTAATTCCTTTATTGGATATCTTCTCAATAACATCTTCGAAATCTTCAAATTAATTATCCTATTTTTCGTAATTAGGGTTCATCGAAAGGAACAATTATTTGAGCTAACAAATTTGTTTATTAAAGTAAACAAGTTAACAATTCTATGGTGAAATAATATTTTCTATATCTCTGACGTATAACCATTGATATCACAGAGAAAATTTCAAGTTTAAGCATGGAAGCAGGCAAAATACTTTGCATTGTGAAGTTTATATTTGTTTACTGGCAAAAAAAATAATCAAATGGTCTTGTATTTGGAGAATAAAAACTAAATTTATTCACGTAAGAAATTTTATCTTAGTTTTTAGAGACAACAAAAAGAATCAAACCCTTCCTATAATATAAAGATAAAAATTTATTAAAAATTATAAAATAAATAATATTTATATTTAAATTTAAATCTATAACATGACAGATTTTATCTATTAGAAGCTATTTTGATGTACTCAACAATTCTCGAACAGCCTAAAATCACTTATTCTTCATCAGCACACAACTTTTTGTTCGACCCCTTAAAATTTACCAATTTATTAAGGTTTACTTTCTAAGAAAGAAATCTCTTCATTTATTAAATTTTGTCATCTTGTTATATAAATAAATAATTGGTTTTTACTATGGCCAATTGAAATAATTCAATACATGCAAATTTATTTGCTTTTTAAGAAGAATCTTTTCGTTGATTTTAAACCATAAAACAACTCAAAATGAAATAAAAACGAAAAACCTCTTATACAATTACTCGCAATTCTCAGCGGCAGATATCATGCAAAATGAAACAGCTGATAAAGACTTACATTACATGAGCAGTACTTAATACAAGCTGGAAATGCCTGCATTATTCAAATTTGTTTAAAATGAATATTCCTCCATTAAATTATAATTTATGACTTTAACCAGTTTTACAGATCGAGCGCTGACTATTAAAACGCTCTGCTAAAATTTTGGACAAGCGAACAAAAGCTGCAATGCCAGATTATGTTGTGAATTTTCATTTCGTCCATGCAACACGATAAAATTTTAAAAAAGAACAGAGATTAATGCATTTAAATAATTCATTCCAAATGCAAATAAAAAAACGTGTTAATTTTTTCACATTTAATACGGTTAATGGTAAAAAAAATATATATTATAAATTCATTTGAAAAACCGCGAGACCTTTAGAGCGTAAAAAAAGGGAAAAAATTGAAAATATTTGAAATTACAATTTGTAACTCAACGTAAATACACGTTTCTAAGGTAACGGATAGGGAAACTCCGATTGAATTAACATGAAAATCCAATACCGTTAGAGAACATGTAAAATGTTATAATCCTCAGCTATTGTAAGGAATCATTAAAAAATTTTTAAAAGAGGACATAAATTCTGAGGCAAGATACGTGGATTGTATTCTATTATTTTAAGATAAATTAAATATATTTTAGTAATTGCTTTTCATTTTGAAAGTAAGGCTTCGGCAGACGATATGTTGCTGAGTTATTAACAGAAAAAGATCGATTGTACTCCAGCTCCCAAGCATTTAATGCGGACTAACAAGTGATCACTTCCCGAAAGGATGCCGAAATCCTTTTTTAAAGATTTGTTCTGTGCTTTCCATTTTATACAAAGCGCGATACATCCTTTGAATTTTTATTTTTTTTTTCCTTTTTAAATACATATTGACAACCGCTTTTTAATTAATCCGAAAAACAGGTTTTTCAAAATATGCGATTTCCGGGGAGACGATAATTCCCTTCAAAAGAGACTGAATGCCTAGCAATAATATTCAATATTATACTTTCAATTCAGCCCCGATGACTACAAAAAGCCTCGATCAGCTCTTAATTACGAAAAGATGGGAAATTCAGTGATTCGAACAATGATTTTCAAAAACCATTGAGGTCACAAAGGAGTGATGTGCAAGAATAAGGGAAGAACTGAAAATTCGAGGCGTCTCGAAAACGTAAGTACAAACTTGATTTCATCAAATTTAAAAGTTCCAGGGACAAAAGATGAGAATTTGTTGTTTTTATCCAATCAACTACTGCATGTAAATGCATTTTCTGCATTCCCAGTGACATACATATCGGTTAATTATAAAAAATTTCGTCGCGTGATTTTGAAAGATTCAACTCCAATAAACGTCAACCTGGATGTGACAGAATAATTCAATTCAGGTAAAATAAAAAATCATTCAAACACCACTGCCGCAGATCGTCTAAATTAAAAAAACCAAATTGTTGCCACTTTTGTTAAATTCGTTCGAAAAAATATCAAAATAATCTCACTTGATTCGACTTGCAGAATTTCATTGTTTTAGATTAAAATATATTTCAACAATTGATAAATGATTATGCATACCTCAATTTTTTCAAACACTGAATACATATGAACAATTAAAGCAAAACAGGAATATGTGATTTCTTTCATAGTAAACTTCTCAAACAAAAAATCGAAATATGACGATTTGCAAATTTCATTTTAGCTAAGCAGTGAAAGAATTATATGTGGAATTGAAGAAATTCACAATTGAAGAATTATATGTAATGAATATCTAGTAAACTTGAAAATGAATAAATAAAAATAAAATAAAATAAAAAAAAACGTGAAAAAACTGAAGGTAAAAAGTCATCGGACAATTCCACTTGAGCTACCTACAATTCCCGCTATTCCAACAATGCTTTTGTTAAGCGCTGAAGGAGAAAAGACGCATGAACATTCGTGTCACATTATAATCATCATCCCATGGAATGGAGAATATTGAAAAACACTCACAAACAAATATGAAGAAGGTATAATGAATGATGGAATAGCTTCCGTCTTCAAAAATAAATTCATTTGTCACATTTGTTACAGAATATAAAAAAAGCTTATCATCTATTCAGCGCAGCAGAAAAGAAAATTTGATCTCCCAAGATTTAGAAAAATGGATTTGGGTATTATGGAAATGAAACCCGGCGGTACTTGGATCAAATAAAGCCTTTCATATAAATGATATACTGGTCTTGCAAGCGACAGCTGCGGCTGGATTTTTAATTCAAAATATATGACAAGCAATGGAATGACTCCTGTGTTTGACTTTATCGGCATTTTCCACTTTCCTATTTCCCCGGTTTCAATTTATCCCGGATTTGCGGGAAAAAAATATTTTGAAAATTATTTATTGAAACTCCGCAATATCTGCATTGAAAGATTTTGCAGGTAAGAATATGGGAATACTTTTGCGTCTCTTCATATTATGCCGGAATACGTGAGCTTCATTACTTCATGCAGCTGCACTGCACTCTGAAGCCATTTAAATGATAAAAACTTTCCATATAATTTATATATATATATATTTAAATTTAAAATAATTAAAAAAATTTTTTTGCATAATAATAAAATATAACAATAAAAACTTTTTTTTACATTTACTTCCGTTCTTCACTTATCTAAGCTCTATTCTCTCTTAAGGTAATTCCTCTTCTGTAGCACGACTTGCATTTTCTTTATACAGGTAAAAATGCTGGTCTTTGTCATCGAGGGATTTCGGAAGTTTTTTTTTTTTTTCAAGAAAATCTGCTCACGTTACCGGGCAATATTTGGGTTTCCGAATGACTAAAGGAACGCTCCTTTGACATCCGATCAACTATTGATAGTTCAACGTTTGTGTGAATACGTTAAAAAACTTTTTGTCTCGAACCCTTTTGGAGTCTTATTTTTTAGTTACTCTTTTTTAAACTTGAGTGTTAAATTACATTACAGTATCGTTATTTAATATAAGTATTCAAACTGAAATTAAAAAAAAAAAAATTGGCTTAAAATTTAAAGCAACTTTAAGAGACTGTGGACACTGAATATATCTCGAAAAATATTTTCAATAAAAACGTTCTTTCGATTAATCTACTAAAAAGAAATGGTAATCCAACGAAGACTTTTCCCGTTGTCAAACATTTAAAAAAAAAAAAGAAAGGAAAAAAGAAAAAGGAAAATTGTACTTTATTTCGAAGCAACAGAGGATTTTTATAAACTTTTATAGATGCCACGGAAATTGGTCAGTTTGAAATAATAGCTAATTAGTATTTCTAGTTACTTATCAAAATCGACATCTTACTATTATTATGCGTTTCCGTTTTTTTTCTATTTTGAATTTCATTCTCGAATAGTATTTGTAATATGGGAGTATTCGATTACGAGAGTGTATTCAAGGGCGGCTTCAAGCTGTATTATCTTGGTGGTAATATTGTGTTGATCACTGTAGCACTGCAGTCGGTGGATATCAGAGGTTTCAATTAGCTGATTATGTGTTTTATTGTTCTACTTGACTCGTTTACACTTTCGAAATTTGTCGTCCTGTATAGTGGTCACTCCAGTAACAAATTTTTTTTTTTTTTAAATATCTATAATTGAGGATGGGAGTGACTTTATCCTGAATTTTTATTACGAAATCTTCTGTCTTGTATTATACTTCATTTATTACTAGACATGCGTGTCTTGTTTGTTGACATTTTTAATGTACTGTGCACTGGTAGTGTTTTTCGTGATTTGGTTTTCTGGGACCAAATGGTTATCAGTTTTGCTGTGGGTCCTTTTCTATTTCAATTTCTTGACTACTTCAAGATAATATGGTGGGTGTCGGTTGCTTTGATTGTTTTGTATAGTTCGCTATATTATTTACTGCGGCAGTAATGCATAGATCATTTATTAGACTTTCATTTGAAAGTTAACATAATAAAGCTTTGTTTTACATCTGTTAGGCTTCATCCTCCTAGCTTTCTGGGTAAATGTAATTTTTTCGATGTTATTACTATTACTATTGTTATTGTTATTGTTATCATTATTTCATCAAAAAAGAAAAAAATAATTTGTCACTCGCTTTTCGATATAACATCTTTAATATTGAAGCCAGCAAAAAACAAAAAAAAAATTGAGGATAGCCATTTTCACGATTTTTCTGCCTCAAATAGAATTAAAGGTCTAAATAAAACTTCCCTTTACTTTTCTTTAAATTTCAAGTGATTCAATTAAAAATTCAAGTCGTGCTACAACACTGAGGTGAACCTTAAATCTATTTTATCGATCCTGAGACCCGAAATAATAGAAAGGAGTAATTTATGGTCCGAGTCGAGATATTTTCGAAAACTATTTAATATGGGCTATTTTCATTAGACAACTTTTCAATATCGCTGAAAAGCGGCGGATGTTACTAGTGAACACAGGAATTTAGACTTTTGTTTTCTCACAATAATTCACCTGAACAAAACCCCAGTGTGGATGAAAAGTGCAATTTGCTTTCGAGGAATGAAACTGACACGAGTGAATAAAAAGTGATCCATTATTTTTCACAAGGTGATACAAACAAAAATGTAGTCCGAAAAAAAAGTTTCAGAATGAATAGCTCTTTTTCTTTTATTATTTTTGTTTTAATGTAGTAAGCAAAGTAAAAAAGGCATGCTTACAATTTTTGAGTATTCAAAAATAATATTGTTTCTATTTATTTCACTATTTCACTATCTTACAAAATAAAAAACTACCTTTCAGTATAGAACTCTGAAAAATCGCACTTTTTAAATTCAATCATGTATTCTATTGACAACAATAAGTTCTCACATCTACTTTCGGATGTGTAAAAGACATAAAAAAGAACAGATTTTTTTACGATAACGCTATATTTATTATTTTTCTTCATTTAAAAGTATGGTTTAAGTTTATAAATTTCAAACATTTTCATTTTATTCAATATTAAAAGACAAATTTGTTGGAGCGGCAATAATTTATCTTTCTCTAAAATTTAAATTATTCATAAAATCAGATTCTAAAATCTAAAAAAAAGGGCTAAAGTTTCATCATTCAATCATCAATGGGGTTAAAGTTCATAAATTATGTTACAGCAAAACTTAATGATTTATGGGAATAGTTTTTAATTATGAAATGTCTTCAATGAAATTTTATAAGAAAAATTTTTAAAGACACGATCTAATGGGTTGCTGCTGAAATGTGCTGCTCCTTACTTAGTATTCAGTTATAAAAATTTTCCTAAAAGAAAATTTTCTCAAAAAAAAGAATTCAATCAAACTATAATTTAATTTTTTTACAGATGAATGGTTATAAGGATGTAATGCAAAGATTCCGTTCTCGAACATCCCAATTTTCTAAACGTAAAAAGCCCTGAGATTAACTTTTATTGTTCGTCAAAAAATTTACAAAATAAGAAATAAAAATGCAGACAGATACTCAGCGATGCTTATTAAAATAATTCAAGTAAAATAAGAATCCCGATAGTTATTTAAACCTATGTATTTTACATGGACAAATTAAATTTCGATTATTAAAAATAGTTTGAATATCATTTTATGCAGGAAGCTAAAAATTTATTGTGAAAAAAATTTGATCTTTTTTTTTCCTTTGTTCAAATTATAAACAATTTATTTTAAGAAAACTATTTTCAGATAAATCTCATTTAAGTGCGTTTGAAAATTATGACAAACTTGGGATAATTAACATCTAAAAGCATACGAGCAAGTGACGTGTAAAATACCTCTCTTTATATTAATAAGTTGGCTGCTGTATGCAAAAGAAGAAATAAGAAAAAGATTCGATTGGATCAAAGTCTTTTTTTCATTATAAATGGCATTGATTTGGCAAGTTGAATAGCGAATCTTCAAATCTAAAACAGCAATTTAAAGAGAAGACACTTCTCTGATTAACTAAAATTTTGCCCGATCGCATGGTATGATTGAAAATGCTTTTTCCAGTTTTATTTGTAGATCAAAATTCTAACATTTGCAGATTGTTATGTTCCTTTCCATATATGGATATATAAAAAATTTGATTCGTAAATTTTTTGAACTATAATCGAAATCTTTCTTATGTTTTAGAATACTGAAATCTGATGAAAATATTTAACCTAGAAATTTGTTCGAAAAATTAAAAAACCTCATATTAAATCAACAAACTCCGACATTTACTAACTAACTATTTATGCTGGAAAGCGAAATATATCAGTTTCATGGTTTATCTCACCACCACGCTGAAAAAGTGACAAAAATTTTTAAACATATGTAATATATCGTGTGAAATTTCTAATCGCTTAGCAGCTTTTCAATCATTTTGCAGCATGTAAAAATTGGACTTCCTTCGATATTAAAACTTGAAGCCGAAAAGTTTCAAATTTTTCCGCTTTCAATTTGGAGCCTCTGAGGAAAAATAGCTTTCATAGGTTTTCTTTCTTATTCCAAACAAAATTAAATGAGGGGCGAGTTCAATTAAAACAATCTTTGTTGCTTCGTTCACGAGTCGAAGCTCGTGAATTCATAGAAAAAGCAAATAAACTAATAATATATTTGGAAACTGATAATCTTCAGAGTGCCAATTGTAGGTCTGATAAAAATAAAAAGAGATATACGCAAATGTGAACAATTAGATAGGTTATAGTGAAATCCAGGAAAATTCAAAATTTCCGTTTTTGCTTATTTGATGTTTCAACATAATTTTATACGTTTGTCAACGAAAACGAAACGAATTTGACATTTTCGATGTAGAATTCTTTATGAAAATTGATTTATTATACGCTCACCAGTGTAATATGTTTTAACAAACGGGCAGGAGCGATAGTAGGTAAAATAATGGGGTGAAAAGTAGTCAATTTCAGAAAAAAACTAATGTGTCCATCAGAAATTAGAATTGATGGCAAACCCAAAGAGCTTAATTTTCATTTCATCGTATTTCAATTAAATATTTCTTTTCAGCTAAAATGATAAAATCGCTCGTGTTCTTCCTCCAAAAATGCATATCGGACTCACGATTGATGGCTACAAAATTTCTGGGTCCGAGTCCTTCGAAACAAGAGGTCAATACGAAAAATCGAAATAGTGAAATAGTAGACAAAATCAAAACAGTTTTAGTTAATTATTTATTTATTTTTTGATAGTGCGAATGAAAAATTGAGATTTTGGTGAAATTTCCGTGGCGAGTGGAATATTGTTCATGATTTATTTTTAATATTGTCAGAAATTTCCTTTCAAAACAATATTTTTAAATTCACGTTTTTATTTGCATTTTTCACAAAACCCCTGACGTGGTTAGTGATAATAAAAAATGGTAAAATGAGCACATACACTAACGAAGCTTTGAAGTAAATTGCAGCAGAAATCTTTATGTAAAGTACCAGCTGACTATGAGATGTGCGGAATGAATGTTTCAGTCATTGGCCAAATTCTCGCTTAAGATGTCAGTTTCAGCTACGAATACCTTTTTCTTACATATGCCTAATCTTATGCATTCTTCCTAAATGTACTCAAAATCTCTTTGATGAGCAAAAAAAATTTTTATAATCGGTAAATTATAATTTTTGAAATCCAAAAAAAGATGATTTGAATAAATTTTTTCAATTTAATTTTTATTAGTTTCCGTCGTCAATAACTTCCTCAAAAAACTTTTAAATGTGATGAATCCCAAATTGTGACTGCGGGCTAAAAAGGAATGTGATGAACGCTTTACGTTTGATTCAAGGAAAAAGAAGTAGCAAGCCAAAAAGAACTGACGATGTCAATTAAATACTTAATATTTCATGGCTTTCACGGGAGTGGCCGATGAACATGTTATTTTGAAAGATTTACACTACGAAAAGAAAATAAAATCTAATACAACGTTAAAACTGAACAGAGTCATGGCACTTTTGCTAGAGTTCTTTTATCTTCCATTAAAAAATAGCTCGTAAATTCGAATGCTGACAAAAAATATAATTAAAAAATAAATAATGGTTTTCACCAAATCTCAAAATTCTTATAAAACGGTAATGCAGAAGTGAAAATAGTTTAACATTAAGGCAAATCATCCAAGTGAGAATTATTTCAAAAAATTCATAAATCACATGTAATTATTATTTTATACGTCAATAAAGATTTTCTTAAGGCGAATAAAAACAGACAAAAAAATAAAAATGTGAAAATCTTCCAATAAGCTTGTAAACATGAATCTTGCAAGTTAAATTGTCATTGATGTCGGCAAACAATTTTATTGTGACTGACACTTTTCCTTAGTTTCCAATTTTTTTTACATTTTTTTAAAATATCAATTTCTAATCGATAAAAACAATTACAGCTTTTTTGAAATTCATGTAATAAAATGAAAGAAAAATAATAAAGAAACATAAAAATGGCTAAATCCATCGGTAAAATTTAATACTGTAAAATAACCTAAATGCAATTGAAAATCAATATTTAATCTCAAAAAAGAAAAAAATTATATTTTGCTTCGTTTTAAACTGTAAAAATTAATGTGTGAAATAAGCTAATTTATAGATTATAATCGTTACACTGACCAAACTAACGTCATGAAAAATTATTATTAACTTAGACATAAAAATGATTTTAAATTTGCTAGAAATATTCAAGCTAATTAATTGCAACTAATCGAAAAAATAAAATTGAGAAATTAAGCTTCTAGAATTGAATTTAACAATAAAAAAAAAATCTTTTATTATGCACATGATATGTGTGTATCTATGTATGTATGTATATATGTATAGATACATTACAAAATACTAAGTCAAATCAAAATTATAAACCAGGAATAATTTACTAAGGAATTAAATACTTACGAATTATTTACTGCCAATTTAAAACTTACTAAATATTTGTTTAATTAATATTGGTTATTAATTTATTTTTTCATTAATTTCATTTTTATTTTTAATTTAAAGACAAACCTATAAATGTTGAAACTATTTAAGCACGTTCCGCAGAAACTTAATTTAATAATCAATACAGAAATATGTTTCACTTAAATGAATGCTTCATAAAGTTTCGCTCGAAGATGAATAATATGAAAAATTATGAATAAAATATCTGCGGCATATATATGTCCAAATGCCGTTGTGTATCAATATTTATCGAAAAAAAAAGTCTATTTGGACTTTTCATGTTGATTAAAACATTTTCTAGACAGCTACGCAAAAAACTACAATGAATTTTATATATATATATTTCATTTCTTATTTCGACGTGAGGAAGTAAGTGCTCCTTACATATTTGATCCAAAGTCTTGGTCACTGGATTAAGTTATTATTTCGGGAATAGAATTCCCTTCCGAAAACCATTCCCCTGAATTACAGCCTTGTTCAGAATCTGACTGAAATAATACTTCTCCTTTCTCTCTAATAATTCATCCGCATTTTATTTTCTGATGTTTAGTTTTATTTCATTTTTCTATCCTTTCCTTCAAATTTTTTCTCTTTTAATCCATGTTCTATGTCCTCAAGATTATTTTATTTGCTCGATATCATTTTTAGTACTGGACGATCTCACATCAAATAATAATTCCAATAACATTTCTCATTTATCTCTAGTTTTATGAGTTTTTTCTACATTCAATTATTAGTATTATTATAGTTTATTATTATTATTATTATTATTATTATTATTATTATTAATACATTCCAGAAATGTTTTCAGTAAATATTCATTTCATCTATAATCCTGCATATTTGATTTATTCATTTTGACATATTGGAAAATTAAAAATGTTCTCGCAATTCAACTACCTCAGGACAGGAAAAAAATTAAAAAATTTTCAATCACCGCAAATTCGAAATTCCGTCTTTAAAATGCAATCAAATGAAAAACGTAAAATCGATTTAAAGCGCTTTTTGTAAAGTATTTAACCAAACACTTTTACTCTGACTTAATTAAGTTAAATCTATCAAAAGACTCGTTCTCTTTTTTTTATCAATAAATCCACTTTATATTCCTTCCCTTCTCAGATTTATAGTTAACATTTATAAATATATTTATTTAATATTTATAAAAAATTCAATATTACGAGAATTTTCATTAATATTTTTAAGTGCATATCCTAACATAAATATTATATAACGCATTACAGTTAATACCGTTAATGATTGCGATAAAAATAAATTTCAAATACACAAATGTATTGTTATTAGGAAATATAAAAAAATAAATTTCCAATTTCTCGCAAGAACAACACTAACAAAATGCCAGAAAAAAATTTCTTTCTATTCTGTTTAATGAATTTTTATAAAACTTTATCATCATGAATATATTAAAAATTTTTAATAAAATTGATAATCCCTTAAAATTAAAAAAAAAAAAATTTAATTTCCTTCAACGTTAAAATTTTTATTTTCTAATATTTTTTGACTTGATTTTCGTAAAAATTTACGATTTTCCTACTGCAACTCATACGTGAGTAATGTTTAGGGATTTTATCGCGGTTTGTACAGAAAAAGGATGTTAGTTTTCATATAAAACTTCATGATTTTTTTTATCCTTATATTTATATAAAAATAATTTTTTAAAAAAGGCAAAAAGTCTATCAAACTTTCTCAGTGAATCAATATTTTATCCATTAAGTCCAGCTGACAAAAAAATATTGCTAAATTTCTTATGATCGTAATGAAACATTCAAAAAAAATATTCATATAATTTTAAAATCATTTCTACTAATGTGAGAAAAAAATTAATAGGTCAGGTTTTTAAATAATAAAAGTCTCTTAAATAAAAAGCCATTCCTTTCAGATAGATTATTGACAATAACGCAATCAAAATGAATGATGTCGCATCTAACAAAGCCCTGAATTTTACACGAAAAAACGACTTCTTTTTATCTAAATATACATATATTTTAATTAATACATAAATAATATTATACCTAATTAAATACATATATTTAATTATAATATATTTTATTAAATATAAATGTGAGTATACTAAATTTAATTTTTCGAAATTTGGAATACCTAAAGTTTGATAGCGCGTTAATTTTATCCGTCAGAATCAGTTCCATTAAAAGAAAAGCACTACAATATCTTTAGCTTTTTTTTTTTTAACGAATTTCTCAGCTATGAATGAAATAAATAATTAAATAAATAACTAAAAAGCTCCATTACTCACGCCATTTGAAGACAAGTTTCATCTTTCGCGCAGGAATACTTGATAATGTAAGGTTTCTGAATAATTAATCATAAAACTATGCGGTGCAAAAGTGGAAATGAAAAATAATAAAATAGTATATATAAATAAAAATAAAATAGCATGGTTTTCCCTGCGTTTTAAAGAAGAAAGTCATAAAGAAACCCTTTTCTTTTTATTTCCTTCCGTAAAATTAACAGCCATAAAAATATGAAGATGACTTTAAAAAAAAACTGGAGCCGCTCTAGGTGAAAAATTAAAAAAGCAATTAATTTTACGTTTCCTCGAGATAAGAAATTCCGAAAATCCCGTCGGAATTTTTAAAATTTCTTCTTTTGAAATTCGACTTATGCAACTGCATAACTTCGAAAATGCTCAAAAACATTACGAAAAGACCAACATCTATATTTTCAGTTTAGAATTAATACCACACTTGGTACTGTATTTTGAAGTGGTTATTTTTATTCTTTGGACTCCAACTTTTAAATGAGACTTCGGTAATTCGAGAGAATGCAAGTGGCTTGTGACATAACTTTCCCATAACATAAGTTTAAAATGCGATTGCAATTTTTTTTTACAAATCGTTATCCGCAGCAATACTATTGCATAGCAAACTCAGATTTGATCATTAAAGCAAAAAAGTTCACGAAAATCTAGATCGCTCGATAATTAGTTACAAAATAAACCGGCCACGAACATATGATTTAAGATGTGTATATATATATAAATATATAAAACAAATAAATGAAATTCATTATTAAAATAAAAATTCATTTATTATAAGTTTATTTTTCATGAAATACATACACACACACACACACACACACAAATCTACAACAAAAACAGTTTTTTGTAAGTTATTATGTAATTGAAAAACCTTAATTCATAGCATAATTCATAGCATACATAATTCATAATACTTGGAATAGCAATATTGTGATAAAAATACCATTAACTAATTCGCTAAGATTCCCGTCAATTTAAGCATAATGCATGGATAACAATGTATCTGATAATTTCTTCTTTGGTGGAAAAGACGCTTACGGACTTTTCTTTAGAAGAACACAAAGAACAAAGGACAAAAGACAAACCAAAAGATAATAGATTCGTATAATCAGAATGAATATTCTGGAAAATACAGACATCGAAGCTGAATTGTGATAATTTACTAGCTATTACATTAGTTGATCACATTCTATACTTATTGTACTCAAAATTTATTCTTTTAATGAACCTAACATATAGGTTTTGTTTTTCTCGCTTATTTACCCTGTATTTGAAAACAAAAGATTTTCATGGATAACTTTAAACGCATATTATTAGGTCGTCGTTTTATAATGATATATTAATAAAAATTAAACTGCAATTTTTTAAATCAATTTAATCTCAAAATAAAATAATATTAAACATATCTTTATGATTTTTTAGTAAGGTATTGTATATCCAAACGTATCTTTCAAAATCTAAAGGAGCTAAGATTTCTAAATTACATAAATTATTTATTTTGAAATGGATTCCAAATTTTTTATTCATTCGCCTCGAAATACCGAAAACCGTTTTACAAACTCGTTAATTTTCCGAAATACTTCATCAACTTTGATGGCAACAATTCCTGTAATATATTCAAGAAATCTGACAATGAATTATCAAAAACCATTCTCATCCTACCGAAATAATATTATTTCGTAGTATTATGAGATATAAGAATTATTTTAAATAAGAATTTAAATAAACATATGTGATATAGACTAATAGTAAAGTCTAAATACAATTGAAAAAGTTAAATGATTATTATGCTCTTGTGGAATATGCTGGAAATAATTGATTCTGCACTAGTTTTTGTATTATAACCAAGGATAAAAACTAGAGATAAAAAAATATTTTCGTTGCGTTATAGCCCTGGCAATGAAAATATGAAATTAAATTTGTTAATAAATTTTAAGAATTAATGTTTATTTATAACAAAAATTATTTTAATGGTTTATATCTAAATTTTTATATGTAAATTACTACATTTATTAAATGGTGTGTTTATATAAGGGAATTAAATTTGCATGAAATTAGATTCAAATCAAAATTATTCATAATCTTCCTCTTACAATTTTATAATGTTTTTTCTGGGCGTATACTTAAGACTAATATATCTAATGAAAGATGCGGAATAAGTCCGTCAAAACCCATGAAGAAACATATTTTTTTACAATCGAAATTTTTATTTTTTTTCGAAAAAATCAAAAAAATATCATTTTAAAAAAATACAATCAGTATTAAAAATATACTTGGATATGTGGATAATGGATAATAGTGAATGTATTGCAAAGGAACTTATTTCTCTGATCTTCAGGTACCTATTGCATTACAGAGATTTTCAAATTTATCTTTCCAATAAATATAAGTTAACGATAAAAACTTTAGGGAGTAATAAAGTCGATGAAAAAAAAGGATAATCGATTTTTCCTTAGGCATTCTTAAGAATTAAAGAAGGAGACATTCATGAGTTACAGATATTATTCTGAAATTTGGATACACAAATTACATCTGATAAAACAAATTCTAATGATTAATCAAATTAATAACATTTTTGAAACAATATATTGACTTTTGATTGAATTATTAATTATTGCAAATGATGTTAAAAATAATTCGGTACGCGTACTGCTTTTGTATAATCAAGCCGATCAAAAATTTTTGACAGTGCTAGAATTGTGGAAGTAACATTTATTTCCCTATATTATTAAATAGAATTGTTATCGGGGCTAACCTATTAATTTTATGTCAGCACAATGATTCGATGCAATTTTCCACTGTTTAATAAGTACAAAAGAGATATGGGTGAATCATAAATTTAGTAAAAATCACCATTACTGCGAAACGAATGCATTTGAAATCCATAACAAAAATGTGCGCAAAATGAGATTGACACAAAAGTATAATATAAAATTGCCGCATTGGAAAAATATTTCTCTTTCATTTAAGAAAAAATTTTATATCATATGCTGAATTTTTCGGAAAGTTTTCCAATAATACAAAAAAAAAAATTCTTCCGAATTTATGTCTCCCGAATTTTTGCAGAACGCATGGAAATATCTGTAAAACAGAATTTTTTTTGTACAAGAAATATTCCAACACAGGAAATTCCTGCAGAATTATGATGCAGATTATGCTGCGGCAATGATGTCGATCGCGGTTACCATTATCATTCGACTATGCCCCATGCCTAGCTTATCCCATCTTTATTACGCTGCAAAGGAAACCTCCGTTTTTCCATTTCCGCAGCCTCGTATCCCCAACAATTACAGATTTTCCTATTTCAGAGAAATCGTTTCGTACCACTAAAAGCAACTATATGACGGTTAGAAGAAAATTCCATACCTGAAACCGTTGCCTATTCAGAATTTGGTTCAGATGTCAGCCAAAGGTGGAAAAATTCGGCAGAAAAAATATGTAAAATTATCACACGTGGAGAAAAAATAAAAATTTTGTCATGTTAGACGAACAATGAGTTGTATGCGGTAAAAATCTCATTAAATAATAGCTTAAACATGCACATCAATATATTCATTTAGTTTTTTTCTATTGTCCCTTAACCAAGACACATTTAGCGATTTTTTCATTTTTCATTAGTAAATCTTACGAATATATAATACTACCGAATAATATTACCAAATTAAAAGATTAAATCTTTACCATAATTCATTATTTTAAAAGGAATAAAAATTTAAATGTTACATTTATTTATGAAAACTCTGAAAAATGTTATTGCTCATAAAATGAAAACATTTCTATTCATTTATTTCATTTAACGAATTATAAAATTACTGGCATAACATAAAGCCCAGAACGAAACAACAAAAAGTACAGATTGGTCTTAAATCATTCAACAATATTCCGAAACTAATTAATTTTCCCGCGTACGAATGTATTTCAAAAACTTCTAAAGCAAATTATTTCAAGCTCTTTATCCTAAGCATCAGTGTAGAACTGCTCCCTCAAATAAATGAACATATTAATTTTTTTTTTACTTTTTTTTCTAAAACTATAACTGCAATAAAAATATTAGTTTAAAAAATTACGGGCTAACAGTTTCACAACATATGAAAAATTCCAAACTCTTAATTAATATGAGTGAAAAAAGGTTAAATTTAGCTGATTACCTTAAAAATTTACGCATTATTATCTCGAAGATTATAGAAATTTTATGCGAATTCTTATACATTAATTATAAAAATTATATACATGTCGTATAAGAGAATGCAGAAGAAAATTTATACTTTTTTACTTTTAGGGGAAGACAATAAGGCTAATTTCATACAATGTAGACGTAGTAATTAAAAAAGCATGAAGAAAACTATATGATAATATGATATTTGGCAATCAAACTATTGTCGGCCTTCACTGAAGATGGGACTTGATACAGATCACTATGTTAAGTAAGAAACAATTAATTTACACAAAATCTCGAAAAAAAAATCTTATAAAATATATTGAGTATGTAGTTTATTTAAACAAAAGCAATTTCTTTTATAACTATTAAATAAGCTACTGTCGAATTTTATCGACCATTTGGATATCGTTAAATATCGGATCAACTTTTTTTTAATTTAAACAAAATAATTTAAATTAATAAACCATATGTCGCTTTTCTCTGCTCCTCTCTCTTCGCAAAATGTCGATTTCAGACGAAATTCAAATTGGAAAATTTCTTTAAACAAATGCAAGAATTGTCTTTTAAGAAAATCAATTTACGGTTAAAAGGATTACATTTTTAACCACAAAATCGATGCCCAGGCAGCCTAAGTTCTTTTCCGATTATACTTTTAATTTCATTTCTTCGACAAACAACAGTATTGAAATATTTTTTTATAACCACACAGAAAATTACATTCTATGAATGATTGATATATAATTTATTTTTGAATCGAAAAATTAAAAGGAAATTTTCAGATTCAGAGAAATTTACACGTAAAAGAGCGTTACATACTTGAAATTAACTGAAAACGTTAATACCTGTATCATATGCATCTTTAAAAGAAATATTATCCGAGTTTTCCTTGTCATTGTTGTCATTACTGAGTTTATTTACAGCAAATGAAAAAGAAAGAAAAAAATTATATCCTTCTGTTGCTCTTAACATTTATTATCTTATTATCTTTTTTTTTATTTATTATTAAATTATCTTTTTTTTATTTATTATCTTTATAAAAGTTCAAAAGCTTCTAAATTAAAACACTGCGAATCTAATAGTTATGTAAGGCTGACTTTTTTTTATTTTTCTTACCCATAAAACTCCTGCCGATTAAACTTAAGCAAAATTTTATTATGTCCTTAGAATGAATGAAATTCGGTAACTTTAAATAAGAAAACGGAAAAAACACGGCACTGTAACTGTTTTATACAATATCCATAAAAAACATGTTCGTATAGATGGAAAAAAAACCAATACGAAAAGAAAATGAAGAATTTGGTTGGTTTCCCTTTCGTACGGGAAGAAAACTAATAAAAGTACAATGGATAACGAAAAGAAAAATAAAAGGAAAAAATTTCCCCTTCTCTTAAATACATACAGTTGACCGCCAAGATAGCAAATGTTTGCTGCTGCAAGAAAAGTTTCCCCTTTTTTCGTTAAAAATTTTTCTGTCCATTTTCACAGTATTATCTAAAGATATATGAAGTAATGGAATTCAGACATTCGCAGCCTTTTCAGTCCTTTTGCAATAACATTAATTCCATTCTTTTTTCACTAATTGATATTCAGGTTTCTTACTCAAATATTAACTCAAAAAATATATATAAGCAATAATCTATTGAATCTCTGACACATTCGACAAGTTTTTCCTCAAACAGGAAAAATAAATATACAACAAGTTAAATCAAATTCTTTTTTTTTTGTTTTTAACTAAATTAATAACATGGGAAAAAGAACCTAGTAATATTTTCGACAAGCAGTGCTCAAATATATTTTCTGAAAACTAAATAAAAAATTGAGGAATCAGAATAAGAAATTTCACCTTAAGGACTCACATTTCGTAACTTGAAAGATTGTTAAGAGCCTTTATACAATACCGACAAACAAATATAAAACCTTTGGTAAGAGTATATTCTCGAACATTGCACGAAACCCTTACCGAATCTTTAGATCTTTTTTATACATCCCAAAAGAACGGTCATCTGAACGTACGAAGTAATTTATAGTTGGTTTTTATAGGTATCGAGGGACTATAAGGACACCTAAATATTTTCAGGGCTCAGTTTAGAGTTTTCACTAAAACATTTTACCTCGAAATTAAAAATGTAATAAAAAAACCAAACTAGATGTGAAACAATTTTCGTTTATTGGCCACTGAGTTAAAAGATCTAAGGAAAGATATTGAACTGGGTAATAGTATCGAAATAAAACCAAAATCGTTTTTTCATATTTTTGTACATTATCAGCAAATATCTTTAATGCAGAATTTATTAATATAACAAATATAAATATTTAAACAATCAATACATTTTGTATATACCTCTAAAAATATATAAAGGAAAAGGAAATTCATTCCCAAAACATATTTATTTTTTGACATCTGATGAGTTAATAGCGTTAGTGAATGATTTATTTCATATAATAACTCTCTAAGGATTTCCAAATCTTTACACTTCTCAAATTTTCTGCTCCTTCAATTGAAATAGAAAAACTTCGATGAAAGAGAAAAATTAGTAACTGCGGATAGAGCTGCAGTCTAAGATTATATTTAAGTCGCTTTATATGCTCAATGGTATTTGGGATAACAGGATGAAAAAAATGAACTCATTTTCTTTTCACAAATTCAATTATCCGCCCAAAATATAAAATTGCGCTTGAAAAATGAAATGATCATTATTCATATCTTCCTTATTTTTCCTTTAGGTAAACCGTAATATCAGTATAGCAAATCCCGACGTGCTTGATTAATAGATACCTTCTGCAGTTTTTTCGAAATTAGGAAAAGAAATTTATGTGGTATCAAAACATATAAGGATAAACTTATAAATATAAAAAATAATTATAAGTTAAGGTGCAGATGATCAATGGTTGTATAAGCAAAATAATGCAAAGCACATTTTATTTATAATTTGATACTTTTGGAGAAAAAAAAGAATACAGTCTTTCGGTGATAAAAATTACTTTATAATAATCAAATGAAATCATGTGAAGACAACATATATATTCAACTTGTTCATTCATTTATTCATTCACCAAGACATATCTGGCCCTGGACACTGTGTCAATCCTTGTGGCAAATAAAAAAAAAAATTATTTTGGACAAGGCCCTTTCTTGTTGATGAAATGCGACTTGCAATTTGATCGAAGGAATAAATTAAATGATGGCCAAACCATGTCCATATATATATATCAGTTAGTAAATAAAATATACATTCTACTTAGTTTATTGATATGCATATATTTTCTACTTATTAGCGTACTAGGTTTTTTTAAAACTTCATCAACTGTATCTTCTGTAATTTCTTCGCAAATTTCATTGAATACTGACAAATTTCTTTATTTAATATAAAGTCTTCTTATATAACACCACAGATTATAAATGTTATCTGAGTTTAATTAATTTTTTAATTTTTTTATCTTTTCATTAACACAAATCAAAGTCATTTCCTTTAGTCTTATAAAAATGACAGCTGATGTTATTTAAAATTCATAATTAATAATCCTACCTTAATAAATGTTTCATTCATGATAAAGTAAATCTTTCCATATTCTGAAAATAAAATAAAATAATTATATTTTTACTCTTTGACTTCCTTTAAATGAATAAGGAAACAATGAAAAAAAATTAAATTAAATTAATCTTGATAACGCTAAATCCTGATTTCCAATATAAATATGAAAAAAATATAAATTCAAATATTATTAAAATTTCGTTTTATGTATATATAAATTTGTAGATTCTGCAATTTTATTTACATATGTATATTTCATTCGAACCATATTCATAAATCGAAAAAAGTACCTTTCAAAGATGTTCAAATAAATAATGTCTAACCAGAGAAACATTTATAAACGAAAGAAAGCGACAGGCAAACTGAATCAAGACTAACACAGTTTATCATAAATATTTAAAAAGATACAAATAAAAAATGATAAGAACTGTAAAGTCTAATGTATAAATAGTAAAGCAACTTACTCAGTGAAAAAGTATTTACAAATGGTTTATGATGAAATCTACATTCTGAATTTGCGTTTCGTATTTATCTTTATGTCTAAATCCAAACGCCTAATCATCAATCAATACCAACAAGTTTTAGAGGTTTGTAGTATAAATACTGCCTTCACGACAACAAAATGTAAAAAAGATTGAATGAATGCCTTCCTTCGTTACTGCGTGAACTTCACTAAGGCGTACAAAATCCAAAATTACTATTATGAGAATCAATACTAAAGTAATTTCCTCCTTGCAATAAAATAAATTAAGATTTTATTTATATGCAATCCATTAAATGTTTTTTTCAGGTTCGATTATTCAGAAAAAGAGACAATTTCACTTTAAGGAAAATAGATTTTATATAAATTAAAAAGTTCATTTTCATTTTTAGAAATGGAATGAGCGTTAAGAAGTTGAAAATCTTAAATACAATAATAAAAATTATTTGGCTCAGTTATTATAAAATTTTTTTTACAAAAGTATTATATAAATGTATAAATTAAATTATTTTTACCTGCTATATAAATAAAAGTACAATATTAATATTAAAAATAAAAATGATTGGTTTTAGAAAAAGATAAAAAATAATTTGACTTGTTTAAAATTTTCTTCGTAAAATACCATTTAAAAAGATGGTAATTTTGATTGTTCATTTAAAAATTTCTATACGGCAAAATATGAAATTTTGAAATGTTATGACCTGTATTATTTGAGATACAATAAATAAGTCACAAAAAAAATTTCACAGATAAATTTTAGCTACAGGATCAATCTTTGTTCAGACATTCAAATTCTAAAAGTAAAAGCTTTCCCATTGAAATAAGCTGAGATTAGCATATAAATGTTTTTTCACTCAAATCTTTGTAAGTTAACACCACTAGTATATCCATTAACAATTCAAATAAATAAATACCGGCTTTAATGAGATCAAAAATCATTAAAGTACTCTTTTACGTTTTTAAACCATCACCTCAGTAAATCTGATCTCGGAAGCATATTTTGAAGATGATTAGCATATCCATCAGAGCCGAGAAATCAGCTTTCATTAAAAATTTCATGTCATTTTATCCTGTTATTCTAAGCAATCGATTAAATTTTTAACATTCGCTGGAACCTCAAGACGAAGAGATAGAAAAAATTTTGCTGCAAATTTTTTCACTTACGAAAAGCTGAAATTAGCGCCCGCTTAGAATAGCATTAAAAAAATTTCCTATTATGAATTGAGATTCTAGCTTTCTGAAAAAAAGGAGCAGAATATTATAAAAAAGAAAATTGGAAAAAACAAAGGTTTTTCAACTTTTTCGCTGCAGGATAAATTCTGGGGGAAAAAATTTTCCAGGTGCAATGCTGCTGTAATTTATTATTCATTATCTGCAGCAAAAAAAAAGGTTTGGGAAAGACTCACGTTTCAAATGAGAGCATCTTCTCATGTCGAACTGATTAGGCAAGTATGGTCGCAATATTTTACTATGACAAATTTCGAGATATATCTCTAAAACTCTTTTAGTTTAGAAAACCCATAATCTGACGAATCTCTACAGAATTGAACGAATAATAATGATAACCAAATGAACTGTTACGCACCTAATATATAATATTTTAGAGTTAAAATCTTATTCAGCTTTTAAAAATCAGAAAATAATGACCGGTTATAAAGATTTAAAATAAATGAATTCAAATTCGAGGAGTTTTTCGTTTCAAAATCCGTGAAGTTTCTGCTAGATAGGGTGGATACTGATCAATTTGGCAAACATATCAGGAATTAGATAAATACCTAAATCAAAACTGCATGGGTTTTGATTTTCAGCAAATACAAGCGAATTGTATTATCAGGAAAAAGAACATTATAAATAAAAATCACAAGCAATAAATGTCATTTGAAATAAATAATATTGAATGTTTAAAGAGAACCACCTTTTCCCTGATGCCTTATCTAAAAACCAAATGTTTAATATCTCAATTTTTTGGCATTTACAAGAATATTATAGTAATTTTTCAATTCCAATGTGCGACCCAGAACTTTCCAGTGTGAACCAGCCTTTTTTGTCAAAGAGAAAAAAATTACAATTTGAATCTTTTGGCTTTAAAAACTATCCTATGACACAGCCAGTAAAATATCCATCACTGCGCCTGCGACGATATAGTATATTATTCAAAACGCGTACAACAGTCAAAGGAATGTGCGCTTCATACCCCGTGATCCGAAAATATCCCGAATGCCCAAGGTAGCTTATTCGCGAAATAAATGCTTTTGTAATATGTAACAGCAGGGAAGTTAAACCCATGCACCCATGGTCATATTGAAAGTTTTTTATTAAACCGAAATAATGAAAATAACTGGCTGAATTATTTTTCTGAAAGGAATTAAGAAAAAATATTTTCTACCTCTTTCGTTGAATTTTTATGAAGTTTACTTCTTAAAAGAGCTATTCAACTGCATAAAAAGGTTCAAAAAACGCAGGAAATTTGGGGAAAAAATCCTTTTGCATAGTTTTTTCTTTTTTTAATTTAATAAAGGGGATTAAGTCCCCATCTGACATTTTACATTCACAAATCTTACAATGAAACTTATTTGTAAGTATTTTATTATGAAGAAGAAAATTCAGAGTTGATGCATATTATCCAAATAAAAGACTTAAATAATATTTTAATTTCTATTATATTGTCAGGCATCAATTAGCTTGTAAAGTGAAATCAGAACAAAAATTTAACTAAAAATGATTTGTATGAAAAAAAACGAAATTAATATAAAAACAAATTACCAAATCTATTTGACGAAACAGACTTTATAAAAAAAGTTTGGCAGGTTTAATGAGTACGAAAAAAGCTATTCGAGATTACTATTTTTTTCTGAAAACAAGAAGTAAAAACAGTTTTTTAAAAGGGAAAAGTAAAAAAAAAAATATGGCTGAGAAAATGCATTTGAGTATCCACAAAGTCTTTTAAGAAATACAGATTTTAAATGAAACAAGAAGCGTCAAACTGTAAAGTTTCTCAAGACATTTTAGCATTTATCCAACCCAAGGAATTATTTTATCAGTCTTAATTTTCTCAGAGCCTTAAAGAAACATTACCTCGGCAATATCGTAAAATTCACTGAGATAGAAAACTTGAATATCTAACAAAAAATTAATAATACTATCATTGGAAGGGATAAATTTAAAATTAAAAATATCATTTTTTATTTTGAAACCACACAACACCCTTCCACCAAATTACATCTTCCACCAATTACGAAATAAAATTTGATTGAGATTAAAATCAATTTTATGACGGTATTATGATTACTATTAAAAAAAATTGAATTGGGCCCGATTAAATGAAAACATTCTCATCGACCTATTTCCGAAAAATTTAAGAATTTTCAATAAATATAATCATACACAAAAATAAGTAAATAAAATTATTTAAAAAGATAGGTCTGATTAATAATGGTAAAGGAAAAGTACTTTTATTCAGAAAATTTTTTTCAAAAATATAGCAATTGCTCCCTCATGTTGTGTAGCAACCAAAAATATTCAGGTATTTTCAATTTCTTTCTACTGCTGAACGTATATTCCATCCATAATTTACTCTTGTATAATGCCTATCAAAGCATTTTGTCTATTAACGATTACAGATATTTCACCAACTTTCTTTTATTGGGATGCGAAATTGCATCTTTTACCTTTCTCGAGACTATCATTAATCAACTGTATCCTTACTTGAACGAACAAGTTTATAGGTTAAAACAAGTTCTCGAGTTTTTCATTTTATTTTGCGGTTTTGTTAGAATTCTTCGAGCGGTATTCTGCTTAAAACTATCGAAAAATCGGAGATTTTGAGTTAAGTAAATACTTATTTTAAAAAAAAAAGAAGGAATCGGAAATTTTCACATCGAAAGAGAAAAAAAGTACAAGTTCGAAAGATGAGAGATGCCGATAACAAAAAATTCAGCGGCAGCTTAAAATATCAAATATGAATAAATGTAAACTTTTGAAAGAACAAAACTAGTGATCATGCAAGCCAAAAATCATAGATGTCATGTTGGCAAACAGAAAAAGATTTTTTTTCAGTATTTGAAATAATTAAATAAATAAATAAATAAAGCAGAATACTTTTTTAACTTTGGTCACAGACGACAAACATGGATACAAAACTTAGTATAAGAAATTTTATATATATAATAACATAAATAAATAATAAATAATTAATAATATTATTATTAAAATAATAATTCATTAATTATTATTAAATAAATAATAATTAAATAATAGTTGTTAATAAATAATATAAAAAATAAATAGTTAAATAATTAATAAATTATAATAATAGTTGTTAAATTCAAATTAATGAATATCATACCAATGTTGAATTATGTTGATATAACAAACAGTGCCTGACATAAATAATAATCTCTCCGTTATAAATGATTATTTAAATGAGTTTCCTACTTATCAGTCACTAGGACTGATATAATGTTTCGTTTGTTTTTCATTTAACTGACTAAATAACACAAATTTAAGTTATTTACAGACAATTAATAATGAAAAATTAACACATAAAAAATAAAATATGAAATTAGAATTTCCTAAGAAAAAAAACTGTTTAATATTAACTGTTGAAAATTGGCGATTTTTATTATTATATATATAATAGAAGTTAAAAACATCTATCCTTTCATCGGTATGACTCTTGTTGAAGAAGTAAATTCTTTCGAGGACACAAACAACGAAATTGAACGAATAACTGCAATCATTGTTTCATATGAAAATAAGCCATTTTATAAATAATTTTGATATCTTTAAATTATGACAATAGTTTCAAAAACATCTCGAGTTTTTGACAGTTAATCTCTAAAGAAAAGGTTTTCTTCCGAAAGTTTTTATTTATGTATAAAGGATAAATCTACACTATAACGTGACACATTTCAGATTTTGGGGTATATTTTCTCGCTTAATTTCTCATCTGTGATTAAAAAGTTCTTTATCCCGTTTCTCATAGTTTTACCAATATATTATTTTTATTTTTGGAAAATTTCTTTCCCTTTTTTTTCTTATGAAAAACGTGTCGTGGACAACGAAAAGAAAATTATGGAAAGGAATAAATAAAATGGATACAAGAAAAATTAAGTGTCAAAAAAACAAACTTCGACATTGTATTTTGGCGAATAAAAGCTTATCTTGAATCTGAGAACAGATATATTTCTTGCGTATGGAAACAAACTAAATTACCATTACAGAGAAACTGAAACAATTTACATGTGCTCAAAGGACATAGAAAAAAGAAATTCAACGAGTCTCTCCAATTCTCCTTATTACTGATGTCAGACAAGATAGTTTGTCCCTGTCGTGTTCAAATGGAAGCATCTTGTCATGCAAAGTGATATTTTCATTTCCTTTTTCCATAAGGCATATTGAAAAAAATACAGCCAGAATGGCCGTCGTATTGTAAGGGAGCAGCACAGCGTAGAACAGTCTAAAAAGAGCTAGCTTTTGAAATGAATGCAAAATTTCGAGATCCCGCAAACGAAGAACATATTTTGTTTGTACCAAACATGATTTTAGATAAATGTTAACTATGAAAATCAGAAATGACGACAACGGATCCGACAATGGGTGGCAATAACAGAATTTTGAGTGTATGTTTTAAAATGAGGGCTGGAAACTGATGGATTCGTTTCCCTCCCTGAAACAAAATACATCAAAATATTCTCGCTTTTTTTAATGAAGTACGTGACTGACGAATTTAAAAAATGAGGGAAAAAAAATTTTATTTTTCTTTATTACTGAATACAAATGAATGGTGAAAATCATCTCGGTCTTGAGGTTAAGAAATTCCTTTTCTCCATATGAGATATTATCCAAACTGTCGCAACTCTGTGGTTTCTAATAACCGTTTCACGGACCTGATTCGCTTTTACTCTCGATATCATTGGTGCCGCTCCGTTTCTTTTAAATTTATCATTTATCTTCGACTAATTCGAAAGAGTTAAATTTTATTTCCCTGGACTTGATAAAATGAAGCGAAAAGTGGACTTCCGACGTCGATCATCAAAGAATCCGTCAGACTGATGTGCTACGAAGCAAGAATAGGAATTTCCCCGGAAAATATTGCTGAATAATTATTTATTTCCAATGAGGGGAAGCTCTAAGTTAATTCAGCAAAATTTTGCGGAAAGCTAAACTCCAAAATTCAACATTTTCTGCAAGACGTATGCAAAATCTTCTCAAAACGCGCCGAATCATTTATTTGAATTAAGAATGTTGTCATACAACCTTAAAGTAACGATCGGAAAAATCTCAATGTAATCCGGAATATATATTTTCTCCGGCGGATCATTCTTTTATCTCTCATGATGGATCTATTCGTGAGAATATATATCAATTTAATGAATTCATATCTTCATTAATATTATTTATCTACAAATTTTAACCTGATTTATAAGCTTTCACTGGACAGTGAGCCAAATATGCATTTCCTTTAATGTTTTAACTCACACAGTTATGTCTGAACAGCTGAATATCCACTTTCAACCTAAATAAATCGTTATTAAATGTTAAATTTTTAATTAAATACTTAAAGCAGGATCATAATCGTTTTATAACGATCTATTAATTGTGCATATTACGTCTTAAGATTTAAATTTAAAATCATTTTCTTCTAGCGACCGCAATATCGTGTTTTTTCCATAGTGAATCAAAATGAAATCTTCGGCGTCTATTTGATGTCCGATTATTTAGGAAAAAAATAATGACAAACAAAATACTTTTTTCATTCCACGTTATATTAGAACTAGTTGCAATATAAAAAAGTCAAAAGCAAGATAAAAATGATGTTTCCCAAAATTCCACATCGTTTTCAACAACACTGAGGAAAAACATAATTTCATAACAGCAAAAAGAAAATGCCGATGAGCAAGAATATAACAGATGTTCCAATAAAAGTTTCTTAAGAACATAATCGATAGATACTAAAAATGTGATTCATAGTAATACGCTTTGTAGAATGCATAAAGTTCATGTATTATGTTTTATAAAATGAATAATTTTAAATATATATACAAGTAAAAATTTATTGAAAACTCTTTAAAATAGGGTCTGCTTTAAGAAAATCGACATAATTTCTATAATCTTTCGTCATTTCATCTATTTTCTATTGAGAAAAAGAAAAGTATTATGATGTAAAAGTTAAAATGCAGTATAATGATCTCTAAATGAGAATAATGTTTGTGCTTAAAAAAAAGAGTCTACATAAAATATATGAAAGAGTTTAGAAAAAAAACATATCAAAGAACCTTTAAGGAAAATATAACTAATAAAGAGTTTCATAGAATGTCTTGTTTTTTCGACGATACCGATAATAAATGTCCTAATTTTATTAACATTAAAAGAAACGTTAATACTTTTTTTTTACATTTAAAAAATGTAAAAAAATTTGGGATAAAAAAATCGAACAATTTAAAAAAATGGAAAAAATTCTAAAGCTTATTGAACAGAGAAAATTTGCTTAGTAAGTAGCTGAACAAAATTCCATTCAACATAATTAGATCCATTTATTTTCTTCGCTCAACGCTTATCAAATGCGGACTCCATGCCCGATTATGAACACGTAACAGCGGCAATAGTCCAGAAAACATTATATTCAGACTCCAAAATTAATAATATAATTATGTTGACAATCAAATTTACAATTCTCCTATAAGATTTTCAATTAAGAAACACTGCCACTTGTTAAAGTCAACATCGCCAATTTATTAAAATAAAATTTATACTTTCACAAACATACATCATCCAGTTCTTTGTTAGTATTGATATCATTCTGACATCAATTTAATTATTTCAATTATACGAAACTAGACTCTATCTAAAAGGGCATCGAAAAATAAACATGATACATTTTAATAAAGTCCACATCGCCTACCAAATAAGTTTATAAAATAATCGCAGAATTTGTTACAAGAAAATGCATTTCAAAATAAAAAAAAATTGAAAAATAAAAGAATAAAATTATATGGCAATATTAACAATGAATAACGATCTTCATTATTTTTTTTTATCATTATATCAATTTGTGAAAACGAAGACAGATATTTTAAATAAAAATCATAATATTTTTTGTTTGTTTACATTCAGCTTAATTCTGGGTTTTTTTTCTTTTTAAGAAAATTATTTTCTCTAATCATGTTACACCATAAACCCTATGATTTATTTTATGTTAAAATTTTAAATTAATATTTTAATCTGAGAATAATTTAAAAAACTAGTATGCATAATACATTAAATTTATACATGTAAAAAAATTATAGGCTAATAATATAAAAAATAAAAATTCATGATAATGAGGTGAGCTATGTTTGAAAATCATATTTAACAAGCGAGGGCATCTAAAATCATCACAATATAATTTTAAGTGTATTTTTAGTGAAATATATTAATTAATAAAAAAAGTTTTTTAACATTATTTTTTTTATCCTTTTATAATGGTATTGGAACTTTCTCTAATTTTTCAATTATCCAAAAAAATCATTATTCTTAAAT